>JARBWK010000002.1:48681310-48701882 GCA_030556195.1 Anolis apletophallus | reverse complement strand
ATCCAAAGGTAGATCATTTTCAAGTATTTGGTGCGCATGCAAATGTTTTAATTCCTATACAGCAAAGAGACAAAAGAGATCAGCATTGGGTAAAGATGCAATTTATTGGATATGAAGGTGGAACAAAAGGCTATAGATTCTGGAATGGCTCTTCTCCAGGGAAGAAGATCACAGTCTCCAGATCTGTAAAGTTCGAAAATAATACTCATTGGGATAGAATTCATGCGAACACTGAAGTGTTCATAACCCCAAGTGTTTCTAGAGTAAAGAATGAATCTGAAGTTGTAGAGGTATTAGATGAGGCAAATGTGGAAGAAAGCAAGGAACAATCTGAAGAAAGTAATTTTCATGATTTTTTGTGCCACAAACTCTGACTTAGTGTCCAAATCTGTAACAGAGGTTGATGGACATTGTCAAGAGGAGATTAGGGATGTGGAGGAGACTAAGGATGAGATTCCTAGGAGATCCACACGTATCACTAAAGGAATTCCACCAGCCAAGTACCAAGTCACGCAAATAGGAAGTATAGAGTGGAAAGATCCTAATTCTTACGCTGAAGCATTGCGTAGACCGAAAAATGAACGTGATTGTTGGGTAAAAGCAATGAAGAAGGAATTTGATTCACTTCATTCTTTAAATGTTTTAGAACAAGCAGATGTAACCAAAGATGTAAAGGTAATTGGTTGCAAGTGGGTATTTAAAAGGAAAACACAAGTTGATGGTTCATTATTGTACAAAGCAAGATTGGTTGCACAAGGTTTTGGTCAAATTTACAATCAAAATTATGATGAGGTATATGCTCCAACGATTAGACCTGAAACAATTAGGACTGCTTTAGGCATCGGTGTGCAAAGAAAGTATGTTATAAGGCACTTTGACATTGCCACAGCTTATTTAAACGCAGAGCTGACTGACAATGTATATATGAGAGCAATACCTGGTTTTGAAAAAGATACTCCAACTGGTGTGTATCGACTACGGAAAGCATTATACGGGCTAAAGCAAGCAGCGAGATGCTGGAACCAGTGTATAGACGAAAAGTTAAAGGGTCTTGGCTTCAAAGAAGCAGTGTAGATACATGTCTATATAAGAAAGGAAAAGAGTCTAAAAAGCAAACATTTGTTTTGGTGTTTGTCGATGATCTCTTAGTACTAGCACCATCCGAAAGGGATGTGGAACAAGTTTTTAAGGGACTAAACTCAAGTATGACTGTAAAAGATCTTGGAGAAGTCCGGAAATACTTAGGCGTAAATGTAACTAGAACTGAAAAAGATATTTGTCTAGATCAAAAGACAAAATTTTTGAGTTACTTGAGAGAACAAGATTGACTCTGTGTAAAACAGTAGCAACTCAATGGTACCAGATTTTTAAAGCTTGATAGAGGTGAAATGTTTGACAATCAAACATTGTATAGATCAGTGGTTGGGAGCCTCTTGTATTTGGCAAATTGGACTAGGCCTGACATCGCCTATGCCACTAATGTACTAAGCAGGAGAGTGAATGAACCAACGTTGACTGATTGGCAAGCTGTAAAACGAGTGTTAAGATATTTGAAAGGAACATGTGACAAAAGCTAAAAATTTGTCCAAAGAAAGCGGTATGAAGGGGTTTGCAGACGCAAGTTTTGGTGACAATGAACAAAACTTGTCATGTTCCCGGTATCTAATTAGTTTTAATGGGATACAAGTGACATGGAAATCTCGTAAACAGTCACACGTTTGTTTATCCACGGCAGAAGCCGAATTTTCTGCTTTGTCTGACTGTTGTACAGAACTAGAGTGGATAAAGGCTCTAGTAAACGAGTTCCAAAGTTTTGAAGATAAGATATCTTTATTTACTGATTCTCAATCTTGTATAGCAATATCAAATGCTGAAGGATTAAAGCAGAGAACAAAATATATTGGGGTAAGGTACCAAAATGTTAGAAAGTTAGTACAGGATGGTTTTATTAATCCTGTGTATGTCCAGTCAGATGAGAATATGGCTGATATGTTTACAAAAGCATTGACTAATTGTAAATTAAATGTATTTTGTAAGAAGATATTGTTATTATAAGTAATGTGTGTACTTGTGTTGCTCATGAAGGAGGAGTGTCAGATTATTGCATTTTGAATAGCAATTCATGAGTCAGCACAAGATATATTTTCGCAGTTTGAGATGACCTGCAGTGTGACATGTTTGACACCAGATGGCGCTGTCTCAAGACTGCTGAATGGAACTTTGAGGAATGTCAGTTGAAAGTGACAGTTGGGATTTGTCAGTTGGGATTTAATATCTGTGAGGAAAGGATGTTTAGAAAGGTAGCTGTGATGGCTGTTGTTTTTCGATGTTTTGCCAGTTATTGTTAAATACAATTCAATACAAAGTTATATATTTACCTTGTGAATTGAATGAGAGTTTCATTATTCACACGAACAGAGACTGGAGTTTTTTGGGCCGATGGGGAATTAAACTTCTATATTTCTGTTGCCTATCCGCTGTGACATAAATACTCGACGCCGAAGAGGTTATGGGCCCAGATCCCAGAACCCAGAACACAGAATCCAGAATTGCAGAGGCACAGAGATACTACATAACCCATAATTCATAGAAAAAGTTTTTGAATAACACTGCAAATTGCAGCAGAAGTCGCTGTTTACCTCAGTGTTAGAGAAAAAAGCTGAAGTGAATTTTTGCCAGGAGCATCTGTAGTGTGAAGAAAGATGGCATTATTTGGAGCACAGCATCATTTAGAAAAACTCAGAGGCAGCTCAAATTATTTAATATGGGCTACCAAAGTGCGAGCAGTTTTGGCAAAGGAGGAGCTGTTATCCTGCTTAACACATCGACCTATTTCTGATGCAGAAAGGTTGAAAGATGGCAAGGCAAGGGCTACCATCATCCTGTCAGTTGACGATAGGAACCTCACATATTTAGCTCTGGAAGAAACAGCCGCTGACTGTTGGAAAAGGCTTGAAAAGCTGTATCAGCAGGCTACTGGAGGCTCAAAAGTTTTATTGAGCAGAGAACTGTTTTCACTGAAGCTTCTGTCAATGGAAGATTGTGCCAGAGAGACTCATTTGAGTAAAATGCTGAGCCTATTTAATGATTTAGCAGCAAGGGGCACCAATTTTACAGAAGATCAGAGAGGCTTAATTCTACTAAGCAGTTTGGGGCAGAGCTACAACTCATTCATTGACTCCATGCAATCTGTGAAAGAAGAGGACATCAACTTCGACTTAGTTTCGACTAGATTGGAGAACTGGGCTTGTTACAGAAGAAATGCCCAGCAACTTTCAACGGAGAAGATGACACCCTTTTGACAGTCAGAAATCCAGATAAGGCACTAGACCGGATAAATTTACATTTAAAACAGTTTGGAAAAATGACAGGCCTAATAATCAATTGGAAGAAAACTGAGGTAATGACAATAAACCTAGAGAAAAAGACAAGGAGAAAATAATTGATCAATTTAAGGTTAAGATTAGAAACAAAATTAAGTACTTGGGAGTCACAATACCTGTCAATTACTCAGAGTTAAAAAAATTTAAATTTTGATAGACTATTTAGGGAAATTCAAGATAGACTGCTAGAATTCAAAAAATTTAACCTCTCATGGTTTGGCAGAATAGCAATTTTTAAAATGAAAGTATTATCTAAATTCAACTTCCTCTGTAATATGTTACCTATTAAACTGCCGGAGGTTGATCTTAAAAAATGGCAGAAAATAGTCAATGAATTTTGTAATGGTACCAGAAGATCCAGGCTACCGAGAGGCTTATGGTATATTTCTCAGAAATTAGGGGGACTAGGAATACCAGAACTAAAAACCTACCATCAGGCACACATTATAAAGGGAGTGTTTAGGCTGCTCTCGGAACCTAAATTAATCTGGCAGGAACTGGAAGGGAAATGTTGGCAACGAGATTATGGGGAAATGTTTTACAGGGCAAAAATAGGCAAAGAAATTAAGGAGTGCAAAAATAACCTGGCTAAAGATGTTATGGAGATATGGGTTAAGTTAAAAGCAAGATATTTCCAGAAGTTTTCCCTTAACCCCAATAGTGTTACTGGAGAATTTCCCAGAAGACCTGAGAATTAAACTTAAATATAAAAAATTAGTGGAGGTGGAAACTGCTCTTTCCTGGAAAGAATGGATACAAAATTCAATGGGCAAGTTCAATAAGTTAGAAGAACAAGGTGCTCTGAACTGGTTTGAGAGACAACAGCTGTATAACTGGAAAAGGGACTTCTTAAGTAAAAATCCCAGATGTAGAGCAATGAATAAATATGAGGAATGGCTAAGCAAACTTAAATCCCAAGAAATAACAGGGAAAGGATTAATTGGGAAAATATATAAAGGATTAATTGGCGAAGAAACAGGGCTGAAGCGGTTTGAAAATGTATGGGAAGGAGACCTAGGGCCTCTGACAGATTTGGATTGGAAAAGGGTTCTGAAGTGGAGAGTGGTTAAGAATTTATCAATAAGATTAAAAGAAAATGTATTTAAAGTTATATGGAGATGGTATACCACACCAGTGAAACAACATCAGATGGACAGCAAGCAAAGCAACCTCTGCTGGAGATGTGGCATGCACAAAGGGACATATTTTCATTTATGGTGGGAATGCCCCCCAAGTGAAGAATTTTTGGAAAGCTATATTTATTGAAATAAGCAATATTATAGGGCTAAATATTACTCCGGATGCTAGGTTAGCATTACTAATGGACACCAAAAGGTTGAACTTAGAAATGGAAAAGAAAGAACTGATGATTATTTTACTCACTGTGGCAAGAATTATAATAGCAAGGAATTGGAAAATAATAACTAATCTTACACTGAAGCTTGGTATAGGGAGGTATGGAACGTAGCCTTAAATGATAAACTAACAATGGAAATGAAGGTATTCAGGGGGAAACTAATAGATCAGATTTTGAGGCATACTGGTCGGTTTTATTAAATACACTTTAGAGAGTGAAAATAGAATGCAATATAACCCTGTTGGTCAGGAATTTTGGATATGACATTTGATTAATGGTTGATTTATAAAGATATGACAAAGGAAAGGATACCTGTTCAGGCCTTGGTGGTGGGTTTATGTATGTAAAATGTTCATTGTTTCGTATTCTGTTTACATTGTAAGTTGTTTTTGTATGTAAATAAAATCTTTTAAAAAAAATAATAAAAAAATAAAAAATAATAATAATAAAAAAAGTTATATATTAACCTTGTGAATTGAATGAAAGTTTCATTATTCACACGAACAGAGACTGGAGTTTTTGGGCCGATGGGGAATTAAACTTCTATATTTCTGTTGCCTATCCGCTGTGACATAAATACTCAACGCCGAAGATTTCCCACAATCCCTGCTTATTGGCTGAGGTAGCTGAGGTTTATGGGAGTTGAAGTTCAAACTCTTGAAGGACTACGGCAGGCATCCTCAATCTCTAGCTGCTTGAGCCTCCAGTTGCAGAAGCCCTAGCCAGCTTGTTGAGTGGACAGGAATTCTGAGAGATGGAGGCCGCAGTTTGAGGATGCCTGGACTAGAGTTCAAGTGGTGTCAAACTGCATTCATCCTCGTAGTTGTTTTCAAAACCCTGGTCAGCCAGGTATCTGGACTTCATTTCCCACAATCCCCTCTGATTGGCTCAGTTAGCTGAGGCTTATGGGAGTTGAAGTCCAAACCCCTTGAAGAACTACAGCAGGCATCCTCAACCTGAGGCTCTCTAGCTACTTGAGCCTCCAGTTGCAGAAGCCCTAGCCAGCTTGTTGAATGGTCAGGAATCCTGAGAGATGGAGGCCGCAGTTTGAGGATGCCTGGACTAGAGTTCAAGTGGCATCAAACTGCATTCATTCCCATAGTTGTTTCCCAAACCCTGGTCAGCCAGGTATCTGGACTTCATTTCCCACAATTCTTGCTCATTGGCCAAAACAGCCAAGGCTTCTGGGAGTTGAAGTCCAAACACTTGAATAGCTACAGCAGGCATCCTCAACCTGAGGCCCTCCAACTCCCAGAAGCTCTAGTCAGCTTGTTGAATAATCAAGAATTATGGAAAGTGAAGGCCACAGGTTGAGGATGCCTCGGCTTGAATTCAAGTGGCGTCAAACTGCATTCATTTTTATAGTTGTTTCCCAAATCCTGGTCAGCCAGGTATCTGGACTTCATTTCCCACAATCCCTGCTCATTGGACAAAACAGCCGAGGCTTCTGGGAGTTGAAGTCCACCCCCCCTTTAAGAACTACAGCAGGCATCCTCAACCTGAGGCCTCTAGCTGCTTGCGCCTCCAGCTGCCAGAAGCCCTAGCCAGCTTGTGAACCGTCAGGAATTCTGCGAGATGGAAGCCGCAGGTTGAGGATGCCTGGACTAGAGTTCAAGTGCCTTCAAAGTGCATTCATTCTCCTAATTGTTTTCCAAACCCTGGTCAGCCATGTATCTGGACTTCATTTCCCACAATCCCTGCTCATTGGCCAAAACAACCAAGGCTTCTGGGAGTTGAAGTCCAAGCCCTTGGAGAACTACAGCAGGCATCCTCAACCGGAGGCCCTCCAACTCCCAGAAGCCCTAGTCAGCTTGTTGAATGGTCAGGAACTCTGGAAGGTGGAGGCCGCAGGTTGAGGATGCCTCGACTTGAGTTCAAGTGGCATCAAACTGCATTAATTTTCGTAGTTGTTTCCCAAACCCTGGTCAGCCAGGTATCTGGACTTCATTTCCCACAATTCCTGCACATTGGCTGAGGTAGTTGAGTCTTTTGGGAGTTGAAGGCCAAATCCCTTGAAGAAGTACAGCAGACATCCTCAACCTGAGGCTCTCTAGCTGCTTGCGCCTCCAGCTGCCAGAAGCCCTAGTCAGCTTGTGAATGGTCAGGAATTCTGAGAGATGGAGGCCGCAGGTTGAGGATGCCTGGACTAGAGTTCAAGTGCCTTCAAAGTGCATTCATTCCCATAGTTGTTTCCCAAACCCTGGTCAGCCAGGTATCTGAACTTCATTTCCCACAACCCCTGCCCATTGGCCAAAACAACCAAGGCTTTTGGGAGTTGAAGTCCAACACCCCCCCATTAAGAATTACAGCAGGCATCCTCAACCTGAGGCTCATTGGCCAAAACAGCCAAGGGTTCTGGGAGTTGAAGTCCAAACCCTTAAAGAACTACAGCAGGCATCCTCAACCTGAGGCTTCTAGCTGCTTGCGCCTCCAGCCGCCAGAAGCCCTAGCCAGGTTGAGGATGCCTGGACTAGAGTACAAGTGGCGTCAAACTGCATTCATTCTCGTAGTTGTTTCCCAAACCCTGGTCAGCCAGGTATCTGAACTTCATGTCCCACAAATCCTGCTCATTGGCCAAAACAGCCGAGGCTTCTGGGAGTTGAAGTCCCAAACTCTTGCAGGACGAGGGCAGGCATCTTCAACCCGAGGCCTTCCAATTCCCAGAAGCCCTAGTCAGCTTGTTGAACGGTCAGGAACTCTGGAAGGTTGAGGATGCCTGGGCTTGAGTTCAAGCGGCGTCAAACTGCAATCATTTTCGTAGTTGTTTCCCAAACCCTGGTCAGCCAGGCATCTGGACTTCATTTCCCAACATCCCTGCACATTGGCCGAGATAGCTGAGGCTTCTGGGAGTTGAAGTCCCATACTCTTGAAGCACGGGAGCAGGTATCCTCAACCTGAGGCCCTCCAACTCCCAGAAGCCCTAGTCAGCTTGTTGAACGGTCAGGAATTTTGGAAGGTTGAGGATGCCTGGGGATGAGTTCAAGCGGCGTCCAACTGCAACCATTTTCGTAGTTATTTCCCAAACCCTGGTCAGCCAGGCATATGGACTTCATTTCCCACAATCCCTGCTCATTGGCCGAGATAGCCGAGGCTTCTGGGAGTTGAAGTCCAAACCCCTTGGAGAACCACATCAGGCATCCTCAACCTGAGGCCCTCCAACTCCCAGAAGCCGTAGTCAGCTTGCTGAACGGTCAGGAACTCTGGAAGGCTGAGGATGCCTAGGCTTGAGCTCAAGCGGCGTCAAACTGCAATCATTTTCGTAGTTATTTCCCAAACCATGGTCAGCCAGGCATCTGGACTTCATTTCCCACAATCCCTGCTCATTGGCCAAAACAGCCGAGGCTTCTGGGAGTTGAAGTCCAAACCCCTTGGAGAACCACATCAGGCATCCTCAACCTGAGGCCCTCCAACTCCCAGAAGCCCTAGTCAGCTTGTTGAACGGTCAGGAACTCTGGAAGGCTGAGGATGCCTAGGCTTGAGTTCAAGCGGCGTCAAACTGCAATCATTTTCGTAGTTGTTTCCCAAACCATGGTCAGCCAGGCATCTGGACTTCATTTCCCACAATCCCTGCTCATTGGCTAAAACAGCCGAGGCTTCTGGGAGTTGAAGTCCCATACTCTTGAAGCACGAGAGCAGGCATCCTCAACCTGAGGCCCTCCAACTCTCAGAAGCCCTAGTCAGCTTGTTGAACGGTGAAGGTTCTGGCACTTTTCAGCTTTTCCCACAATCCCTGCACATTAGCCGAGATAGCCGAGGCTTCTGGGAGTTGAAGTCCACCAGGCAGGCCTAGCGTTGGGACCCTGGGGATCACCCCACCCTCCCCCGCCTCTCGCTGAAGGGTGAGCGCGAGAAGGCTTGCCACCACGAGCCCGCCGCTCTTTTCCCTCGGAGCCTCTCTTCGCCTTGGCAACCGCGAGGGGCCAGGAGTAGGCATGGCAGCAGCAGCAGGGCCTGCCGCAAAGGCTGCCGGTCCCTCGTAGCCAGCCGGGCGCGCGGCTGAGGGGGAGGAGGAGCAGGAGGAGGAGGAGGGGCGGCCCGGGCGTAAGATGGCGGCGGCGCTGGCGGGGGGGAGGCGGCGGCGGAGGCGGAGGCGCAGGTGGCGGCTCCTCCGGGCCTGTCGCGAGGCGGCAACAGCGGCAGCGGCGGCGGGCGGCGGTTGTCCCCGGCCTCGCAGGGCGGATAGAGCGCGGGCGGGGCCGAGGCCGGGCCGCCATGGGCTCCCAGGTGCTGCAGATCTTGCGCCAAGGCGTGTGGGCGGCGCTGAGCGGCGGGTGGTACCAGGACCCTCACCAGGGCGCCGGGGTGAACGCGCTCCACCTCTACCTGTGGCTCTTCTTGCTCGGCTTCCCCTTCACCCTCTACATGGTGAGTGAGGCCTAGCGCGCGGCTGAGGGGGAGAAGGAAGGCAGGCAGGAAGAAGGGCTTCCTGCTTCTGTGGAGCCAATAGACCAGGAATGGGCAAAGTTGGGCCCTCCCTCCAGGTGTTTTGGACTTCAACTCCCAGCATTCCTCACAGCCTCAGGCCCTTTCCTTTCCCCCTCAGCCGCTTAAGCGGCTGAGGGGGAAAAGGAAGGGGCCTGAGGCTGTGAGGAATGCTGGGAGTTGAAGTCCAAAACACCTGGAAGGAGGGCCCAACTTAAATGACACTCTAACACAGTGATACATATAGCTAATATGTTTTTAAATGTATTTATACACTCAGTGTGAAACCTGGGCCTGTTTCGATGAACGCAACGTAGATATCCTGGCAGGAATGGCAGAAAGACACACACGAAGGTCTTGCTCAACAGCTGGGAGTTATAGTTCACCCGCAATCAAAGAGCATTCTGAACTCCACCAATGATTGAATGGAATCAAACTTCCCACACCGAACTCCCATAACCAAAATACTATAAGAGTTTGGTGGGCATTGACCTTGAGTTTTGGAGTTGTAATTCACCTATATCAGGGCTGTCCAACTGCCGGCCCTGCAGTGTTTTGGACTTCAAATCCCAGAAATCCTAACAGCTGGTAAACTGGCTAGGATTTCTGGGATTTGAAGTCCAAAACACCTGCAGGGCCGGCAGTTGGACAGCCCTGACTTATATCCAGAGAGCACTGTGGAGGGGAGGGAGGAAGGCGTGGGGCGAGTCTGCGCAGTAGCGCCCGCACAGGTCACGTCTTCCTCCTTCCCCCCCTCCCGCAGAAGCGGCAGCATGATCAAAGCGAGACAAAGCAAGCAGAGCGAGGCTGGGAAGAAGGGAGCCCGAGTGGAGAAGAAAAAGTGTTTGGCAGGAGGGGGAATAAAGGGTATTGGAGGTCTCAATTTCCCACGGCACACCTGATGATCGCTCACGGCACACTAGTGTGCCACGGCACACTGGTTGGGAAACACTACCTTGTAATACTGAACACCCTTTATCCAGAATTTCAAAAATCTGAAATCCTAAATTGTCCACATAAATCACAGAAGACACCCCAAGGGCTATTCGGTCCAACCCCCTGCCATGCAGGAACACATAATCAAAGCGCTCCCAACAGATGGCCATCCAGCCTCTGCCTAAAAACCTCCAGAGAAGGAGACTGCAGCACTGCAAGATAGTATATTCTACTGCCAAACAGCTCTTACTGCCAGTAATAAAAATGATATCACATCATAATAATATTTATAATGCCGTCCTGTCTCCCCAAAGGGACTCAGGACTTTGAAAGATCTTCCTAATGTTTAGGGGGAATCTCTATGCCTGAAAGGTTTAGTGCAGGAATAGGCAAACTTTGTCCCTCCAGGTGTTTTGGACTTCAACTCCCACCATTCCTGACCCTCACCATTCCTGACTTCAATTCCCACCATTCCTGACAGCCTCCGGCCCTTTCCTTTACCCCCTTGGGCCCTCCAAGTGTTTTGGACTTCAACTCCCACCATTCCTGACAGCCTCAGGCCCTTTCCTTACCCCCCCCTTAGCCAGTGTTTTGGACTTCAATTCCCACCATTCCTGACAACCTCAGGCCCTCACCCTCAGCCTGGGCCCTCCAAGTGTTTTGGACTTCAATTCCCACCATTCCTGACAGCCTCAGGCCCTTTCCTTTTTCCCCTTAGCCAGTGTTTTGGACTTCAATTCCCACCATTCCTGACAGCTTCAGGCCCTTTAAGCAGCTTAAGTGGCTGAGGGGGAAGAAGAAAGGGCTTGGGGCCTTTCCCCCCAACTTTGCCCATGCTGCCTGAGATGGACTGCTTCTGGCCAAAGGTGCCTCAAAGGTGCTCGCTAGTAGAGCTGTCTAAACATTTCACGCTGGCGACGTACATTTTAGACACACATTGTTACAGGCAGTGTTGGAAATAGCAACCTTCCAAGCCTCCACTGTTCGTAAATGTGTATAATTGTTAACCTATATTGTGTGTACATTTTGGTTTGCCAGATTGACTGTACCTCTTTGGTGTGGGAGGGACTTCAGATACAGGACTCCATTTTTGCTATACATTAAATGCTTTTAGACCTCAATGGAGGTGGATGCAATTTGTCTCCTTTCAGACTTCAGTGAGTACAGTTATACAGTTTGGACTATATCTATATGCTTAAAGACATTGGACTATGGACTAGTATGCTGAATATATACAAGAAGTTTGTTAGTAAACCTGAGATGTTATTTTTGAAAAAGGCTACTTCTTATCTCTAAGTGCATATTTTAACTAAGATATTTTAAGGGAGTGTATATCTTTTTGGGCAACTGCAACTTCAAAGAAACAACCATCCTCTGCTAACCAAATATATTTTTATAGTGGCATATATTTATTCTTTGGAATTTAAAGACATTGTTCTTCAATGTAACAGCTATGTTACCTGTGTGCTATTACATTAATGCTTGTGAATATTACTTGTTCAAAGAGTTTACTTCTAACAAGGTCATACTTTTCTTGACTAGTGGTTTTCAAAAAGTGTTCATGGAGTCAAACGGATATAGCATCATTTTTTACCTTTTCAATAAGGTTATGGTGCAGTTATTTCCAATAGTTCCAAACAACCGATTTACAAACAACTCACAGTTGAAAATGGGGATGAGACAACAGGAAGTGAGATAAATTTATTTAATTATTTATTTATTTACAGTATATATATCCTGCCCTTCTTACCCCAAAGGGGATTCGAGAGCGACCTTACAATAGGCAATGACACATACACAGGCAATTTAGCACTTGGAGTCTCGAAGCTATGAGATGAAATACTATGTCCAACAAAATAGGTTCCTTCGATGCATTTTCCAGGGCCTCCAGCATGAATCCATAGCAGAGCTTTCCAAATATTTAATGTCAGTGACACACTGTTTAGACATGCATCATTTTGCAATGCTGTTGTTCAATTTTATTAGCAAATCGGAGATTAGGCCAACCCACTTAAAACAGATAAGGACTGTCGCAACACAAGGGCACATACATAACTTGTAATAACAAAAGGTATGGAAACACAACATATTTCATGAAAACATTTGTGTTCCCATACACAAACACACACACTCTCTCACTCTCTCTCTCTCTCTCTCTCTCTCTCTCTCTCTCTCTCTCTCTCTCTCTCTCTCTCGGCATTACTTTGCGAACGAAGCTTCTTAGGAAGGACTCATCCCACGCTTTTTACAAGCGCATTGATTTAAAAATAATTTAAAAAACAAAAAAAGCACGTTGATGACTGAAAAGGCCAATCTGAGATAGGCAAGTTCGGTTGCAGAAAGCACAGCAGAAAGTCTCCTTGGGTGATGTTGTTTCCAAGTTGCGGTTCTTTCTGCGTTGTTGTTTCTCTTCGAGACCCGTTCGGCGTGTCTTCTCGAAAGAGGCCGCAGCATTATGGATAGTGCATGTCCATGCCTCCCGATATGAGGCCAGGGTGGACCATTGTTGGTGATCAATCTGGCCGAGCCTGAGATGTTGTTTCAGGGATTCCTTATATCTTTTTTTGGGGGGTGCCTCTCTTGCGCTGACCTGTGGTGAGTTCACCATAGAGTAGTATCTTTGGGAGGCGGTGGTCCTCCATCCTAGAGATGTGCCCTGCCCAGCACAGCTATGTTTTCAATAGCATGGCCTCAATGCTGGTGATCTCTGCTTGCTCAAGGACAGCAACATTTGTCACATAGTCGGTCCGGTGTATATTTAGGATTGTGCAAAGACAGCGCTGATGAAAGCGTTCGAGGAGTTGTAGGTGTTGGCAATAGGTAACCCATGTTTCAGACCCATAAAGGAGAATAGACAGTACGATAGCTCTGTACACACTGATTTTGGTGCTTTGGCTCAGGTGCTTGTTGCTCCAGACTTTTTCGTGAAGCCTTCCGAATGCACTATATGCCTTTGCTAATCTGTGATCTATCTCTTTATCAATCTTGGCGTCTGAAGAGATGATGCTTCCCAGGTAGGTGAACTGCTGAACGGACTTAAGCACAGATTTGCCTATGCTGACATGGGGATGATGGTGTTCTTCCTGTGCTGCGGGCTGGTAGAGAACTTCTGTTTTCTTCAGACTGACTTCCAGCACAAACAGTTCTGAATCTGTTGCAAAGCAGGATGTTAGGCACTGCAGAGCTGCTTCTGTATGGGCGACAAGGTCAGCATCATCAGCAAAAAGCAGCTCACAGACTAGATAGTTTAGAGTCTTAGTGCGAGCCCTCAGATGGCTTAAGTTGAACTATATATATGTTTGTGTGATTTATTGCTTATTTCACATAGACTTGTTCAGTAGACATGGTCTACTGACTGATGGCTGATGGGTTCAGGGAGCGAGGAAGTGGAGAAATTGATGCACTGCTGTCATTTCTTGCTGCTGTGGAATCACAGGAGTTGTAGTTTTTAAAGAGAAGGTCTTTAGCCTTCTCTGCCCAAGAGTGCTGGTGCCACACTAAACTACAACCCCTAGGATGCCATGGCATTGAGTCATGGCAGCTAAATTGATGTCAAACTGCATTAATTCTACTCCGAAGTAAGCCATGACTTGGGTGTGCAAGACCTGAATGGGGCTGTTGAGCATGGGGAGAGTTGCCATGCATCTACACTGAAGAATTAATGCAGTTTTTCACCACTTTAACTGCCATGCTTAATGCTGTTAAATCACGGGAATTTTTGTCAGTGAAGGCTAAACTTAGAACTATCACGGTACCATAGTATTGAGCCATGACAGTTTATTTATTTATTTTATTTATTATTCGATTTTGTATACCGCTCCTCCCTGCAGGCTCGGGGCGGTTCACACAACAGTCAGATTGAAACAACCAGATTGGACATACATAAAACAGCAATATACATAAAAGTTAAAATGACATAAGATTCATAAAAACAATAATCAGACAGGCAGGTTACAGTATCCGGCTTCAGTTGAAAGCAAGCCTAAATAGGGTGGTTTTGCATGCTCTCCGGAAGGGAATGAGCTCTGTAATAGCGCACACGTCATCCGGTAGTGTATTCCACAGTGCCAGGGCTGCTGCTGAAAAGGCTAGTTGCCTTGTTGTGGAGAGGTGACAGGAGCGCACTAATGGTACAGTTAGCAGATTTTGCTCTTCTGAGCTTAGTGATCTCGGGGGAATGTATGGGGTGAGGCGATCCCTCAGGTATGCTGGCCCTAGACCGTGCAAGGCCTTGAAGGTTAAGACCAGCACCTTGAAGACAATTCGGTACTCAATTGGTAGCCAGTGCAAATGCTGCAGAATGGGAGTGATATGCTCTCTCACCTGTGCTCCACCAGTAATCGAGCAGCAGTATTTTGCACAAGCTTGAGTTTCAGATTGTCGACAAGGGAAGGCCTTCCCTTGTCAACAATCTGGAAACTCAAGCTTGTGCAAAATACTGCTGCTCGATTACTGGTGGGAGCACCGGTGAGTAGAGGGCATTACGGTAGTCTAGCCTCGAGTTGACCGTTGCTTGGATTACCGTGGCCAGGTCGTCCCTGGATAGGTAGGGAGCCAGTTGCCTAGCCTGTCGCAGATGGAAGAATGCGATTTTGCTGACCGTGGAGACCTGGGTCTCCATGGAAAGCAATGGGTCCAACTGGACCCCCAGGCTTTTTACCAAAGGTGACGGATTTAGCTGCCTGCCATCCAGGGTAGGCAACCGGCACCCGCCCAACTCAGGGCAACCTGGCCACAGGATCTCTGTCTTCGATGGATTCACCCCCAGCCGACTGGAGTGCAGCTAACCAGTCACGGCTTCAAGGCATTGATGGAAACAATCGGGTACGGTGTCCGGTCTGCCGTCCATTCTCAGTACTAGCTGGTTGTCATCAGCATATTGATAACATTCCAGACCAAAGTCGCGGACCAGCTGGGCCAGGGGGCATATAGATGTTGAACAATAAAGGAGAGAGGATTGCTCCCTGGGGAACCCCACAACTTAATGGGAGTCTCCCAGAGACGACCTCCCCCCTCTCCACACGTTGTCCCCGGTCTTGAAGAAAGGAGGCCACCCATTTAAGGGTAGTCCCCCTAACTCCCGTCGCAGCTAAACGGTGGGTCAATAATGCATGATCTACAGTATCAAACGCTGCTGTGAGATCTAACAACACAAGCAGGGCTGATCCACCCTGGTCCAGCTGGCAGCGGTTGGTCTGTAATGGCGACAAGCACGGTCTCCGTCCCATGCCCACGGAAGCCGGACTGGAAGGGATCAAGTCCAGCTGTGTCATCTAAGAACCGTTGCAGCTGCTTTAATTCTATAGTGTAGAAGCACTCCACATGTCAAGGACAGAGGAGAAGAAGGCTCTTTAGCCCAACACTTCAAAATGTAAACCGAAAGGGAGTTGTGAAGCTGTTCAGTGGAATCGTAACCTGCTTTTGGGAGTACCATAAACACTTGTTCAAGGACCACTTCACACATTACAGAATTCTTACTTTGTAATCACACTGCAAAATTATCACAGTTTAGTGTCACATTTTATGGCAAATGGCTCAGTACTATATAATCCTGAGATTTATTTTTTTATTTGTTTGTTGTGGCACCAGAGCTCTGTGACATAGAAAGGTAAATATCTCACAAAATAACAAATTCCAGAATTCCATATTGTCTGATCAGTTGATCGTAATAATAAATTGCAATTTCAGAATTCCATAGCATTACAGTTAAAGTGTTGTCAAACTGCTGTATTTCTGTAGTGTGGCTAGATGCATAGAGTGTGTGTGGGAGTTTTGTTTTTGAATAGAAAACCGGACCGAGTCAAAGACGGACTCGACCCGGTTCTGACCTGCGTCCTATCCCCAGACACGCTGTTGATAGACATCCAGTTCTCCCCCCTTCCTCTCTGGTGCTGGTTAATGCACGCTCCGTTCGGAACAAAACTGCCACGGTCAGGGAATTTTGCGAAGATCTTAAAGCGGACCTGTTTTGTATCACCGAGACTTGGCTTCAGGAGAGCGATTCCATCTGCCTCCATGAAGTGGTCCCCCCTGATTACGTTGCCACGCACCAGAATAGGAACGAGGGACGGGGGGGGGGGGGGGGGTGGCAATACTCTCCCGTGATGGATTACACCTTAGAGCGATCCCTGCGCTTGTCACCTCGGGATTGGAGAGTGTTGGCCTGGTGTGGGAGTCCCCGGAGAGCCTGGCGATCCTGCTGGTGTACCGTGCGCCCTAGCGCACCGGGCGGAGAGTCTGGCGCGGCTGCTGGAGACTGTGTCGGAGTGGGCATTGAGGTTTCCCAGACTTATTGTTCTGGGTGACTTCAATGTCCACGCCGACGCAGCCTCCGTTCCATCTCCAGCCGCGGACCTAATCTCGACCATGGCGACATTAGGCCTCTCCCTATGTAACTCGGACCCACACACTCGGCCGGACACCCTCGACTTGGTGTTCAGCGCAGGGGTTCAAGTGGACCTAGCCTCCGTAATAGAGGTACCATGGTCGGACCACTGTGCTCTAAGTATCCGGGTTGAGCAACCGCCTCCCCCATGCAAGGGCGCCGAACAGATTCTTGTTCGCCCAAGAGACTTATGGAACCCGAAAGGTTCCTGAATGCTCTGAGGGATCTGGAGTCTATCAGCGTCTCAGTCGACGAGCTAGTCCAGGCCTGGAACACCTCACTGGCTAGAGCTCGGCGAACGATTGCCCCAGGCACCCTCTCCGACCCCGCAATCATCGGTCCCCCGGGTATACAGGGGACCTTCGGATCATGAAGCGGGAACGGAGACGGCTAGAGCGTGAGTGGCGGAAACTCCGTGACGGAGCCTCACTATCAGCTTATAAGCTAATTAAAGAGGCTTATGAGCATGCGGTCAAGGCAGCCAAAAATGAATACTTCTCTGCCTTGATAGCGTCTGCAAGCTCACGCCCGGCTCAACTGTTTAAGGTAATTCGATCTTTGACGACGGTCCCTACCGTCCCAAAAAATAGTGATCAGGCCCTTACTGCCGGTGCTTTTCAGAGCTTTTTTACAGACAAGATACTGAGTCTCCGCCGGGACCTCCCGGCCACAGTTGATACAGTGAGAGAGCTAGAGACTCCGTGGCCCTCCGCCGGGCCCACCCTCGACCGGTTTCGCCACTGGACGCAGATGCTGTTGATAAGATAGTGACTGCAGCTCGCCCTACCACCTGCTCCCTCGACCCGTGCCCCTCCTGGCTAGTTAGATCTTGCCTGGAGGGGCCACGGGCCCTCTGTTGAATATCATTAACAGCTCCCTTGAGCAAGGAGTCTTTCCAGAGTGCTTAAAAGAGGCGGTGGTAGCTCCATTACTGAAGAAACCATCATTGGACCCTGCGGTTCCCTCCAACTACCGCCCAGTGTCGAACCTTTCGTACCTGGGCAAGGTAGTTGAGAGGGCAGTAATGGAGCAGCTGCAGTCCTTCTTAGATGATACAACATGGTTAGACCCCTTCCAGTCCGGCTTCCGTTCGGGGCATGGGACGGAGACGGTCCTGGTCTCCATCACAGATCAACTCCGCTGCCAGCTCGACCAAGGTGGGTCTGCGCTGCTCGTGTTATTGGACCTCACGGCAGCGTTTGACACGGTCGACCACAATCTCTTGATCCACCGCCTGGCCATGGCTGGAGTGAGGGGGACTGTCCTTAAATGGCTGACCTCCTTCCTCCGCCAGCGGTCTCAGCGTGTGAGGAGGGGCGGGTGGTCTCCGAGGGCTCCCCATTAGTGTGCGGAGTCCCTCAGGGGGCCATTCTCTCCCCTCTGTTATTTAACATCTACATGCAGCCGCTTGCACAGCTGGTGCGGAGTTATGGGCTGGTCTGTCACCAGTACGCTGACGACACCCAGCTCATTTTGAGGATGGAGGGCAGGCCGGAATCCGTCCCCGATAATTTCCAACATTGCCTCGAAGCCGTTACTGGATGGCTGCGAGCCAGTAGGTTGAGGGTGAATCCGGCGAAGACGGAGATCTTGTGGCTGGGCCGCCCGGGCGAGGTGGATGTCCGGCTTCCGACCCTGGACGGTGCGGCGCTGCAACCAGCGCCGTCAGTGAAGAGTCTGGGTGTCCACCTGGACTCCCAGCTGTCCATGGAGGCCCAGGTCTCCATGGCTAGCAAGGCTGCCTTCTTCCACCTCCGCCAGGCTAGGAGGCTGGCTCCCTACCTCTCTCCCGGAGCGACCTAGCCACGGTGATCCAAGCTACGGTCATCTCGAGGCTAGATTACTGTAATGCGCTCACGTTGGCCTGCCTATGTCGCCGATCCGGAGGCTCAAGCTGGTGCAGAACACTGCCGCCCGGCTCCTGTCTGGGGCTCCAGCAGGTTGCCGCATAACACCAATTTTGCAGGATCTGCACTGGCTGCCTATTGAGCACCGGGTCGCCTTCAAAGTGCTGGTTCTTACCTTTAAGGCCATTCACGGCTTGGGGCCAGCGTACCTGAGGGACCGTCTCACTCCATATTGCCCATCGAGATCACTACGGTCCGAGGAGGCCAACCTCTTGGTGATTCCATCTGTTAAGTTGGCTCATCTAACATCGACCCGCCGGAGGGCGTTCTCCGTGATAGCCCCCACGCTATGGAACGCCTCCCCGGCCGGCCAGAGCCCTGAGAGACCTACTCCCGTTCAGAAGGGCCTGCAAAACCTATTTGTTTGGGCAGGCCTTCGGTAAGTAGGCTTCGTGTGTCCACCCACTGGGCTGTTTGTATTCGCTGCTGCTCTATTGTTTTAGTTGTATTGCATTGTTTTAATTGTGTTTTATGTGCTTATGTTTTTAACCCTCTGGCGCTGTGCCATTGGCTCTTGTGAGCCGCCGCGAGCCCCTGGGAGTCGGCGGTGCAGAAATCCCAATAAATGAAATGAAATGAAATGAATGAAATGAAATGTTCCACCTGAGTGTTAATTCTGATGTGTGGTGGGCTGATGTTTGGGGTATTGTTCTGTATGTCTTTGCATTGGCAATACATGATTGACTAGTTTGGGATAACATGTATACAGTTTGGACTGCGTATTTATAAATTCTGCATCCATAGATTAAACAACTCAAGACTTGAAAATACCCCAAATCCCAAAAGCAGACCTTGATTTTATCATAAGAGACCCCAATTAACGACAGCATTGGGTATAAAAGGACTGGTGCACCCACCATTTTGGTATCCAGAGGGGTCCTGGAACCAAACTCAGAAGATACCAAGAGAAGTCTGCACTCCTCTTCTAGAGGGCTTTTGTTTAAAATAACCCATACCTCTTCAATAGTTAATGTGTTGCCTCTCAGTGCATAGTACCAGGGTGGGCTGGTGGGTATAATGTTGCTAATGTTACTTTGATGAAATTCTCTCAGTGTGGTGGAATAGAAGGTGCTAATTTTGGAGTTGTGAATGCCAATCTTAAAGGCCCTGGGCTTTGTCATTTTGAACCATACTGATGGATATCTGTTGGCTTGTCTCAAAAAGGGCTAGGCATCTCCCTGGGTCTGTTATAGGTATCATTGAAGAACTGTGGGATGACTTTGGGTGTGCTTTCTAACTGCAAACAGTTTTGTTCCATTTGAGCTATGTGGCTTATTTTTTTTGCAATAATCCAATGTACTGGAAAACTTGCCATATTACTATCAACATGGAAGGCCAGTACTGGAACCGTTTGTCCTTTTGACAGAGGTGACAAAGATTGCACAATGTTCAATAAGCAGTGGCATGCACTCAACTAGGGCTTGAATGTAAATGTTGTAATATGGTATATAAATATGTAAAAATGAATGTTGCATCTGAGGAAGTGGTCTACAAAAGCTTATGATACACACTTTGTTCTCTTAGTCTCCAAGGTACTACAAGATCTCTTTGCATGCTGATATTCCAGACTAACAAGACTATGTCTATCAATAATAAAGTGTTTGGGATAAGAGATAATAAACTTCTTCTTAATGTGTGACATTATACATCACAAAACTGTTATTAAATCAAACTTTATCAGTTTATTGGTGTGAGATATCTAGGTGCAATACATTTTGATGGGTTTCAGAGACTGAGAGTTTGCTGCCTAGTCCTAGCTTGATATTTTATGTTATACTTGTTTCTTTCTTTCTCCCCATATTTTTCCATGGCATGCAGGATGTTTTCCTATGAGGCCACACATAGTATCAATTTTCATTTCAGGAATCAAATATTTAATTGGAACTGTATTATTGAGTGGAATTACAAAGGGCATCTCCTTGTAAAATTTTTGATGCAGAGATGTTACCTTTTTCTCACTTTTACCCTACTTAATTTTGTCCGCTATATATATAATTTTTAGTAAGTGTGCTGTTGCTGTGACAACCAGACAGTGATCACATTTCATTCTTGGCAACCTCAAATAAACAGACATTACAAGGCAAAACCTGACTTTTTAAAAAGCGTTTGTGAATCATTATATGAGACTCCAGGGAGAACTCTACATGAGCTTTGAAACTACATGTGTGAAGCGCTCACTGGG
>JARBWK010000002.1:48526824-48681210 GCA_030556195.1 Anolis apletophallus | reverse complement strand
CCCCCCTTTTTTTCCTCGGAGGCCTCTCTTCGCCTTGGCAACCGCGAGGGCCGGGTAGGCATGGCAGCAGCAGCAGCAGGCCTGCCGCAAAGGCTGCCGGTCCCTCGTAGCCAGCCGGGCGCGCGGCTGGGGGAGGAGGAGCAGGAGGAGGAGGGAGGGCGCTGGCGTAAGGTGATGGCGGCGGCGCTGGCGGGGGAGGCGGCGGCGGAGGCGGAGGCGCGGTGGCGGCTCCTCCGGGCCTGTCGCGAGGGCAACAGCGGCAGCGGCGGCGGCGGCGGTTGTCCCCGGCCTCGCAGGGCGGATAGAGCGCGGGCGGGGCCGAGGCCGGGCCGCCATGGGCCCCCAGGTGCTGCAGATCTTGCGCCAAGGCGTGTGGGCGGCGCTGAGCGGCAGGTGGTACCAGGACCCTCACCAGGGCGCCGGGGTGAACGCGCTCCACCTCTACCTGTGGCTCTTCTTGCTCGGCTTCCCTTCACCCTCTCTACATGGTGAGTGAGGCCCTAGCGCGCGGCTGAGGGGGAGAAGGCAGGCAGGCAGGCAGGGGAAGAAGGGCTTCCCTGCTTCTGTGGAGCCAATAGACCAGGAATGGGCAAAGCTGGGCCCTCCTTCCAGGTGTTTTGGACTTCAACTCCCAGCATTCCTCTGGCCTCAGGCCCCTTCTTTTTCCCCTCAGCCGCTTGCGGCTGAGGGAAAAGGAAGGGGCCTGAGGCTGTGAGGAATGCTGGGAGTTGAAGTCCAAAACACCTGAAGGAGGGCCCCAACACTAAATGACACTCTTAACACAGTGATACATATAGCTAATATGTTTTTAAATGTATTTATACACTCAGTGTGAAACCTGGGCCTGTTTCGATGAATGCAACGTAAGATATCCTGGCAGGAATGGCAAGAAAGACACACACGAAGGTCTTGCTCAACAGCTGGGAGTTATAGTTCACCCGCAATCAAAAGGCATTCTGAACTCCACCAATGATTGAATGGAATCAAACTTCCCACACGAACTCCCATAACCAAGAGGAAATACTATAAGAGTTTGGTGGGCATTGACCTTGAGTTTTGGAGTTGTAGTTCACCTATCAGGGGCTGTCCAACTGCCGGCCCTGCAGGTGTTTTGGACTTCCCAGAAATCCTAACAGCTGGTAAACTGGCTAGGATTTCTGGGAGTTGAAGTCAAAAACACCTGCAGGGCCAGTTGGACAGCCCTGACTTATCATCCAGAGAGCACTGTGGAGGAGGGAGGAAGGCGTGGGCGAGTCTGCGCAGTAGCGCCCGCACGGGTTACGTCTTCCTCCTTCCCCCCTCCTGCAGAAGCAGCATGATCAAAGCGAGACAAAGCAAGCAGAGCAAGGCTGGGAAGAAGGGAGCCAGTGGAGAAGAAAAGTGTTTGGCAGGAGGGGAAGAAAGGGTATTGGAGGTCTCATCAATTTCCCCACGGCACACTGATGATCGCTCTCACGGCACACTAGTGTGCCACGGCACACTGGTTGGGAAACACTACCTTGTAATACTGAACACCCTTTATCCAGAATTTCAAAAATCTGATATCCTAAATTGTCCACATAAATCACAGAAGACACCCCAAGGGCTATTCGGTCCAACCCCCTGCCATGCAGGAACACATAATCAAAGCATTCCCAATAGATGGCCATCCAGCCTCTGCCTAAAAACCTCCAGCGAAGGAGACTGCAGCACTGCAAGATAGTATATTCTACTGCCAAACAGCTCTTACTGCCAGTAATAAAAATGATATCACATAATAATAATATTTTCTTTCTATGCCGTCCTGTCTCCCCAAAGGGACTCAGGACTTTGAAAGATCTTCCTAATGTTTAGGGGGAATCTCTATGCCTGAAAGGTTTAGTGCAGGAATAGGCAAACTTTGTCCCTCCAGGTGTTTTGGACTTCAACTCCCACCATTCCTGACAGCCTCAGGCCCTTTCCTTTACCCCTCAGCCTGGGCCCTCCAAGTGTTTTGGACTTCAACTCCCACCATTCCTGACAGCCTCAGGCCCTTTCCTTTACCCCTCAGCCTGGGCCCTCCAAGTGTTTTGGACTTCAACTCCCACCATTCCTGACAGCCTCAGGCCCTTTCCTTTACCCTCAGCCTGGGCCCTCCAAGTTGTTTTGGACTTCAACTCCCACCATTCCTAACAGCTTCAGGCCCTTTAAGCAGCTTAAGTGGCTGAGGGGAAGAGAAAGGGCTTGGGCCTTTTCCCCCCCAACTTTGCCCATGCTGCCTGAGAGGGACTGCTTCTGGCCAAAGGTGCCTCAAAGGTGCTCGCTAGTAGAGCTGTTTAAACATTTCACGCTGGCGACGTACATTTAGACACACATTGTTACAGGCAGTGTTGGAAATAGCAACCTTCCAAGCCTCCACTGTTCGTAAATGTGTATAATTGTTAACCTATATTGTGTGTACATTTAGGTTTGCCAGATTGACTGTACCTCTTTGGTGTGGGAGGGACTTCAGATACAGGACTCCATTTTGCTATACATTAAATGCTTTTAGACCACAATGGAGGTGGATGCAGTTTTGTGTCCTTTCAGACTTCATTGAGTACAGTTATACAGTTTGGACTATATCTATGTGCTTAAAGACATTGACTATGGACTAGTATGCTGAATATATACAAGAAGTTTGTTAGTAAACCTGAGATGTTATTTTTGAAAAAGGCTACTTCTTATCTCTGAGTCCATATTTTAATTATGAAGTTTTAAGGGAGTGTATATCTTTTTGGGCAACTGCAACTTCAAAGAAACAACCATCCTCTGCTAACCAAATATATTTTTATAGTGGCATATATTTATTCTTTGGAATTTAAAGACATTGTTCTTCAATGTAACAGCTATGTTACCTGTGTGCTATTACATTAATGCTTGTGAATATTACTTGTTCAAAGAGTTTACTTTAACAAGGTCATACTTTTTTCTTGACTAGTGGTTTTCAAAAAGTGTTCATGGAGTCAAACGGATATAGCATATTTTTTTTACCTTTTCAATAAGGTTATGGTGCAGTTATTTCCAATAGTTCCAAACAACCGATTTACAAACAACTCACAGTTGAAAATGGGGATGAGACAACAGGAAGTGAGATAAATTTATTTAATTATTTATTTATTTACAGTATATATCCTGCCCTTCTTACCCCAAAGGGGATTCGAGAGCGACCTTACAATAGGCAATGACACATACACAGGCAATTTAGCACTTGGAGTCTCGAAGCTATGAGATGAAATCCTATGTCCAACAAAATAGGTTCCTTCGATGCATTTTCCAGGGCCTCCAGCATGAATCCATAGCACAGCTTTCCAAATATTTAATGTCAGTGACACACTGTTTAGACATGCATCATTTTGCAATGCTGTTGTTCAATTTTATTAGCAAATCGGAGATTAGGCCAACCCACTTAAAACAGATAAGGACTGTCGCAACACAAGGGCACATACATAACTTTGTAATAACAAAGGTATGGGAACACAACATATTTCATGAAAACATTTGTGTTCCCATACACAAACACACACTCTCTCTCTCTCTCTCTCTCGGCATTACTTTGCGAACGAAGCTTCTTAGGAAGGACTCATCCCACGCTTTTTACAAGCGCATTGATTTAAAAATAATTAAAAAAACAAAAAAGCACGTTGATGACTGAAAAGGCCAATCTGAGATAGGCAAGTTCGGTTGCAAAAAAGCACAGCAGAAAGTCTCCTTGGGTGATGTTGTTTCCAAGTTGCGGTTCTTTCTGCAAGTTGTTGTTTCTCTCGAGACCCGCTCGCGTGTCTTCTCGAAAGAGGCCGCAGCATTATGGATAGTGCATGTCCATGCCTCCCGATGTGAGGCCAGGGTTGGACCATTGTTAGTGATCAATCTGGCCGAGCCTGAGATGTTGTTTCAGGGATTCCTTATATCTTTTTTGGGGGTGCTCTCTTTGCGTTGACCTGTGGTGAGTTCACCATAGAGTAGTATCTTTGGGAGGCGGTGGTCCTCCATCCTAGAGATGTGCCCTGCCCAGCACAGCTGTGTTTTCAATAGCATGGCCTCAATGCTGGTGATCTCCGCTTGCTCAAGGACAGCAACATTTGTCACATAGTCGGTCCGGTGTATATTTAGGATTGTGCAAAGACAGCGCTGATGAAAGCGTTCGAGGAGTTGTAGGTGTTGGCAATAGGTAACCCATGTTTCAGACCCATAAAGGAGAATAGACAGTACGATAGCTCTGTACACACTGATTTTGGTGCTTTGGCTCAGGTCCTTGTTGCTCCAGACTTTTTCGTGAAGCCTTCCGAATGCACTATATGCCTTTGCTAATCTGTGATCTATCTCTTTATCAATCTTGGCGTCTGAAGAGATGATGCTTCCCAGGTAGGTGAACTGCTGAACGGACTTAAGCACAGATTTGCCTATGCTGACATGGGGATGATGGTGTTCTTCCTGTGCTGCGGGCTGGTAGAGAACTTCCGTTTTCTTCAGACTGACTTCCAGCACAAACAGTTCTGCATCTGTTGCAAAGCAGGATGTTAGGCGCTGCAGAGCTGCTTCTGTATGGGCGACAAGGTCAGCATCGTCAGCAAAAAGCAGCTCACAGACTAGATAGTTTAGAGTCTTAGTGCGAGCCCTCAGATGGCTTAAGTTGAACTATATATATATATGTGTGTGTGTGATTTATTGCTTATTTCACATAGACTTGTTCAGTAGACATGGTCTACTGACTGATGGCTGATGGGTTCAGAGAGCGAGGAAGTGGAGAAATTGATGCACTGCTGTCATTTCTTGCTGCTGTGGAATCACAGGAGTTGTAGTTTTTAAAGAGAAGGTCTTTAGCCTTCTCTGCCCAAGAGTGCTGGTGCCACACTAAACTACAACCCCTAGGATGCCATGGCATTGAGTCATGGCAGCTAAATTGATTAACTGCATTAATTCTACTCCGAAGGAAGCCATGACTTGGGTGTGCAAGACCTGAATGGGGCTGTTGAGCATGGGGAGAGTTGCCATGCATCTACACTGAAGAATTAATGCAGTTTTTCACCACTTTAACTGCCATGCTTAATGCTGTTAAATCACGGGAATTTTTGTCAGTGAAGGCTATATGACTTGCTAAACTTAGAACTATCACGGTACCATAGTATTGAGCCATGACAGTTTATTTATTAATTTTATTTATTATTCGATTTTGTATACCGCTCCTCCCTGCAGGGTCGGGGCGGTTCACACAACAGTCAGATTGAAACAACCAGATTGGACATACATAAAACAGCAATATACATAAAAGTTAAAATTGCATAAGATTCATAAAAACAAGACTTCCGGTTCGGAGGCTGAGCAGAGGGGACGCGTTTAGAGGCCGCTCTCTAAACGAAGCGAAAAAAGGGGTTACTGGGGTCGAAAGAACCCCTCAAAGCCCTCAAGAAGAAAGAGGACGACTGACCAAGGGCTCAAGAAGCACCCCAACCGCCCAAGTCTGAACCCTCAAGGTGACGGACGACAGCGGGGGAGGAAGAGCCTGAGGAGTAGCCCACACGGGCGAGACCGGTCTCACGCGGCCATAACCATCTGCCAGCACGAACCACTCTACCGCACTGTGAGGTGAGACAATTAAGAATGATCAGTGAGTGTGGAAAGTAGGAGAGGGGGTATTCAAGGCTATTGAACCCTTCCCGATAGTAAGCATTGGAAAAAAAAAATACCTGGGAGATAAGCCGCTTTGCAAAGTGCCTGGAGGGGTTCGAGCGGAAAAAGAACGGAAGCCTAGCTGGGACCAGCAGGCGGGGAGAGAAGACAGCTGTGCTGTGCTCCAAAAAAAAAAGGAAACAGGCTTTGTAATGCAGAGACAACAGCAGACAATAGCGAGCAACAGCGGACAATAATGGCGGCCGAAGACACAGCAACGCGGAAGGGCAGTAGAGCATAAACAAATCACTGTTGCCTGGCAACTATAGGAAAGCAGAGCGCTACGAGAGGAGGGAAGTGACGAGGAACTCCCCACAACCCATTGCGTCGTGGTGTGCTATAGAGCTAGCAAAGACAAGAACCAGGAAGAGACAAGAAGGGAACAAAGAACACCCGGTTTATAGAGCCAGTAAAGTTAAAGAACCAGGAAGAGAAAGAAAGATACCAAAGAAAGGTACGGAGACCTGACGGGGGGAAAGGACGAAAGGAAACCCTTACCAACAAACCCTTACCACCAAACCACGGAGACAACCAGACCCCGGAATTAAAAAGCAGATGATTGTAATGGCTACAAGGGGGAAGACAGATAAGAAAGGGGAGCAGATGAGAAGAGGGTCGGGAGCAGGAGAAATAAGCCTTAAGGACGTTTTCCTAGAGATGCAAGAGATACGAAGAATGATTAAAGGAGGAGATGAAGAAAGAAAAAAGATGAATGATAGCCTGAAAGGGGACATAAAAGACCTGAAAGGTGATACAAAGGAAATGAAGAAAGAAATGCAAAGGCTCAACATAAACATGTCAGACATGAAGGGAGAACTAATGGAATTATGGAAGGAGAATAGTGAGCTAAAGGAGCTACAGAAAAGAATCTAGAAAGGATAAAAGACCTAGAATATCAAAATACAATCTTGGAAGATAAACAATTGAAGATGGAATACGCTCAAAAGAACATTGGCTAAGATTCCGCGGGATAGAAGAGGAAGACCAACAGAACCCGAAGGAACTAATAGCTGCCATTACATCTAAAATCCTCAATATGCCAGAAGTCTATATTCTAGACAAAATTGACAGGGCATATAGGGTTAACTCCGAATACGCAAGAAGAAATAAAGCTCCCAGGGATATCATTGTGCAGTATACTAAAAAATGTATCCGTGATGAAGTACTAGAAAACAACCAAACAGACAAAGGTACCTACAAAGGCAAGAAAGTACTAATCCTGAAGGAAAACCCCTAGCGAAGTTTTAGAAAATCGCAAAAAATATTTCTTCCTGACGGACATTTTAAAGAAGCACGATATTAGGTTTAGGGTGGCAAAGGACAGAAGGTCTGATGACTACATTTAAAGGAGGCAACACTGGCTCACTTCTATAGATAAGGCTAAAGAGTTCCTAAAAGATACGGAGACAATTTAAAGAGGGAGGAAAGAAGAGAAGGAAGATCAGAAGAGGAGGGAAGGACAAAACAACGATCACCTCAGACAAAAACACCTGTTACACCAGACCTAATGGCAGAGGAACAAATAGAAGACCAATCAAGCGATAAGGAAAGGGAAGAGGAAGACGAAGAGGAAGAAGACGAACAAGAGAACGAGGAAGAGGACTCTAAAGATGTGGAGGTGCATTACTTGAACGTAAACGGGCTTAACAGTGGGAATAAAAGAAAAAGAGTATTCAATAGATTAAAAAGGAAAAAGGCAAATATTATAGCGCTGCAGGAAACGCATATAAAGCAAGCTGATGAACGGCTACTAAAAAGAGACGATCTAGGGGAGGTATACATAGCATCGGGCGGAGAAAACAAAAGGGAGTTGCAATTTATGTTGAGAGTTTTTTGAAGCCTAAGTTGATATTTAAAGATAAGGAGGGTAGATATGTTGGTATAACTGTACAAAATGGTCAAGAGAGAACTTTAGTTTGTAATGTATACGCTCCGAATGATACTAAAATTAATTTTTCAAAGAATTAGAAAAGAAGATTTCAGAACATCAGGATGAATTTGATAGTATAATAATTTGGGGGATCTAAATGAGTCATAAACCCGGGAATGGATAGATCCTCATTGGATAAGAAGGGGAGTAAATGGAACGGGAAACTACCTAAATCCTTCTTTGATTTGAAAGATATGTTTGACTTAAGAGATAGTTGGAGAGAGACCCATCCGAGGGAAAAAGATTATACATATTTTTCGAGTAGGCATAGATCATGGTCGAGAATAGACTATATCCTACTATCTAGCCAGATGACTCACTTGATAGAAGAAAACAAAATACTACCAAGAACGATATCCGACCACTGCCCGATTGTAATACAATTTAAGAAAAACAGTAGCAGAATTCCACTGAAATTCCCAATTAAAATCCTAAGAGATCCAAAACTAATAGAGGAAAGCAAGAATTTATTAAAAGATTACTTTCAGATCAATTTTAAAAACAACGATAAAATAGAAGTTATCTGGGATGCTGGGAAGGCATATATGAGAGGGTTCTTTTTAAAACAACAATCGATATGGAAAAAAAATCCCAAAAGTCAGTAGAGGATATATATAGAAAAATTGAAGATCAAGAAAAGGAACTTAAGAAAAACCCAAAAAATAAAGAAATAGAAAATAAATTAGATCTCCTCCATAAACAATTAGAGATATTAGAATTGGAAAAATAGAAAAAAATCTAAAATATCTTAACCAAAAATATTTTGAAACAGCTAATAGGCCAGGAGACTTCTAGCCTGGCAACTAAAAGAAAGGAGGAAAAGGAATATAGTTTCCAAATTAATAATTGAACAAAAAGAATACACCTCAGAGGTGGAGATAAGAAAGCTTTCGAGAGGTTCTATTCAGAACTATATAAAAAAGATGATATAAAAATCTCAGATATCCAGAAATTCATTGGAGATAGGAAATTGAGAAAGATAAGTGAAAAAGAAAGAGAAATATTAAATGGGGAAATATCAAAAGAAGAAATTACAGCTGTCATCCAGAAGGGTAAATTGGGGGAAAGCGGGCGGGCCGGACGGCTACCCATTAGAATATTATAAGGAATTCCAAGAACAGATGATAGAAATAATGGTAAAACTTTTTAACAATGCACTGACTAAGGGGATAATACCAGCCTCATGGCAAGAGTCTAATATTACGGTGATAGGCAAGCCAGGTAAAGACCCTAGTAACCCTGCCAATTATAGACCTATATCACTATTAAATAGTGATTACAAAATCTTCTCAAGCATTTTAGCAGAAAGGTTTAAAAGGTTTCTGGGCAATTGGGTTAAAGAAGATCAAAATGGCTTTTTGCCAAATCGATATTTAAAAACTAATATAAGATTGATAATAGACTCCATTGAGTTTTATAATAAGAATATAGATAAGGAGATAGCCTGGGTATTTATAGGACGCTGAAGGCATTCGACAAGACCAGTGGGACTTTTTGGATGCCTTACTTAGAGAAGTGGATGCCGGATATCAAATAATTAACGCGATTAATGCCATATACAAAGAACAACAGGCGAAAGTTATTATAAATCAAAAGAAAACAGAAAGTATAAGAATCCAAAAAGGGGTACGCCAAGGGTGCCCGCTCTCCCCATTATTATTTATTTTTATTTTAGAAGTATTATTAGAAGATATCAGGGAAGACAAAAAGCTAAAAGGCTTAAACATAAAAAACGAAAATATTAAAGTGTTAGCATATGCAGATGATTTAGCCCTAGTGGTGGAAGATCCAAGGACACCTTGATAGAATGGATTAAAAAAAAATCGAAAAACTTCGGAGAAGTGGCTGGATTTAAAATTAATAAAGAGAAAACCCAAATGATGACTAAAAATATTAGGGAAAATGACAAACTGGACTTACAAAATAAGACAGGAGTGAAGATAGTGGATAGGATTAAATATCTGGGGGTATCATTAACAACAAGGAATTCACAATTGTTTAAAAATAATTACCAAATAAAATGGAAAGAAATAAAAAAAGATTTAGACAGATGGTCGAAATTAAATCTATCATTTCTGGGCAGATCAGCCACAATAAAAATGAACGTTTTACCCAAATTAAACTTTTTATTTTCAACACTTCCGATAATACATAATGCCTCCATCTTCGATATGTGGAATAGAGATATCTCCAAATTTTTATGGAATGGAAGAAAACCAAGGGTGAAAATGAAAATACTCCAGGAACCTAAAGAGAAAGGAGGAATAAATCTTCCCAATTTTAAATTATACTATGAGGCAAATTGCTTTGTTTGGCTCAAAGAATGGGGCAGACTGGACAATGAAAAAAATTACAAATTTGGAAGGGTATGATTTAAAAGTCGGCCTGCACGGGTACATTGGATACGATAAGGGTAAAGTAGATAGAAATTTCAACGACCATTCTATATGGAAACCATTACTAAAAGTCTGGAACAAATATAGAAATAAAACCCAAAAAAACACCCATGTGGATATCCCCAAATGAGGCCTTTCAAATTCGACAATTAGGAGAAAATAAATGGCTCAGATACAAAGAATTGCTAACCAGAACTGGCACTAGATATGTATTAAAATCCAGGCAGCAGTTGATAGAGGAAGGTAAAGAACTTGGATGGTTCGCATATTTTCAAATAAGAGAAAAATTTAAACTAGATGAGAAAATAGGTTTTGAACCACAAATGGGAGAAATAGAACAGGTTCTTATGGGAAAGAATGAAAAAATGATAACAAAAATCTACAAGCTATTATTAAATGCGGAAAATGAACATTACGAAACGAAAAATCTAATGAAGGAATGGTCTAGAAATGTAGGTTTTAGAATAAAACCAGAAACCTGGAAAAATATATGGAAACATAATATAAATGTGTCATACTGTTATAAGTACAGGGAAAACTGGCTAAAGTTATTATATCGCTGGTACCTGACACCGGCCAAATTGGCAAAGATTTATAAAAAAACAAAACCGAATTGTTGGAGTTGTAAAGGAAAACACGGCACGTTCTTCCACCTTTGGTGGCTCTGCCCAAGAGCTAAGGCATACTGGGTGATGATTAGAGAAGAAATAGAAAAAGTTTTTTTTAAAAAAAACATTAAAATTATGTTAAAACCAGAAACATTCCTTTTAGGTATTGTCGAGGCAGAATTCTCTCCTAAAGAAAGAAAGAAATTTATTTTGATGACTACAGCGGCTAAAATAGCGTTCGCCAAATATTGGAAATCTAAGGACTCCCCACCTAAGGAGGAATGGATAAATAAAGTAATTGAGACTTATCAAATGGAGTTGTTAACGGAAAGGCTGAAGGATAATAAGGATAGAGGAGATAGTAAATGGGACTGGACGCCACTCCAGGAATACTTTAAAAAAACATGGAAGGTAGATATAAATATAGGATGAAAATAGGGAAGGAAGTAAGAAATAAGTGGTAACAAAATTGCTTTCCTCTCTCTATCCCCCCTTTTAATAGAACAACATGTAATTCACTCAAGGAAGAGTGAATTAAAGAGAAGAAACAGCTGTTCTGAAATAATAAGCACAGACTGTACTAATGGAATTGAATATGAACAGATTTGTCTCTCCGCTCCCAAAAACTTGTTTTCCTCTTTTTGCACAATGTATGTTTTTTCTCATGCTGTAGACTGTATGTTTTTAACCTTCCCAATACCCACTTTCCCTTACCCCTCCCACTCACCTTTACCCCTTACCCAACCTACCCTATTGTTTCCCTTTTCAAACCCCTTTCTTTTTTGTATTCAAAAACCCTAATAAACATTTAAAAAAAAAAGATTCATAAAAACAATAATCAGACAGGCAGGTTACAGTATCCGGCTTCAGTTGAAAGCAAGCCTAAATAGGGTGGTTTTGCATGCTTTCCGGAAGGGAATGAGCTCTGTAATAGCGCACACGTCATCCGGTAGTGTATTCCACAGTGCCAGGGCTGCTGCTGAAAAGGCTAGTTGCCTTGTTGTTGAGAGAGGTGACAGGAGCGAACTGATGGTACAGTTAGCAGATTTTGCTCTTCTGAGCATAGTGATCTCGGGGGAATGTATGGGGTGAGGCGATCCCTCAGGTATGCTGGCCCTAGACCGTGCAGGGCCTTGAAGGTTAAGACCAGCACCTTGAAGACAATTCGGTACTCAATTGGTAGCCAGTGCAAATGCTGCAGAATGGGAGTGATATGCTCTCTCACCGGTGCTCCCACCAGTAATCGAGCAGCAGTATTTTGCACCAGCTTGAGTTTCCAGATTGTCGACAAGGGAAGGCCTTCCCTTGTCGACAATCCGGAAACTCAAGCTGGTGCAAAATGGTGCTGCTCGATTACTGGTGGGAGCACCGGTGAGAAGAGGGCATTACAGTAGTCTAGCCTCGAGATGACCGTTGCTTGGATTACCGTGGCCAGGTCGTCCCTGGATAGGTAGGGAGCCAGTCGCCTAGCCTGTCGCAGATGGAAGAATGCGATTTTGCTGACCGTGGAGACCTGGGTCTCCATGGAAAGCAATGGGTCCAACTGGACCCCCAGGCTTTTTACCAAAGGTGACGGACTTAGCTGCCTGCCATCCAGGGTAGGCAACCGGCACCCGCCCAACTCAGGGCAACCCGGCCACAGGATCTCTGTCTTCGATGGATTCACCCCCAGCCGACTGGAGCGCAGCTAACCAGTCACGGCTTCAAGGCATTGATGGAAACAATCGGGTACGGTGTCCGGTCTGCCGTCCATTCTCAGTACTAGCTGGTTGTCATCAGCATATTGATAACATTCCAGACCAAAGTCGCGGACCAGCTGGGCCAGGGGGCGCATATAGATGTTGAACAATAAAGGAGAGAGGATTGCTCCCTGGGGAACCCCACAACTTAATGGGAGTCTCCCAGAGACGACCTCCCCCCTCTCCACCCGTTGTCCCCGGTCTTGAAGAAAGGAGGCCACCCATTTAAGGGCAGTCCCCCTAACTCCCGTCGCAGCTAAACGGTGGGTCAATAATGCATGATCTACAGTATCAAACGCTGCTGTGAGATCTAACAACACAAGCAGGGCTGATCCACCCTGGTCCAGCTGGCAGCGAAGTTGGTCTGTAATGGCGACAAGCACGGTCTCCGTCCCATGCCCAATACGGAAGCCAGACTGGAAGGGATCAAGTCCAGCTGTGTCATCTAAGAACCGTTGCAGCTGCTTTAATTCTATAGTGTAGAAGCACTCCACATGTCAAGGACAGAGGAGAAGAAGGCTCTTTAGCCCAACACTTCAAAAATGTAAACCGAAAGGGAGTTGTGAAGCTGTTCAGTGGAATCGTAACCTGCTTTTGGGAGTACCATAAACACTTGTTCAAGGACCACTTCACACATTACAGAATTCTTACTTTGTAATCACACTGCAAAATCATCACAGTTTAGTGTCACATTTTATGGCAAATGGCTCAGTACTATATAATCCTGAGATTTATTTTTTTATTTGTTTGTTGTGGCACCAGAGCTCTGTGACATAGAAAGGTAAATATCTCACAAAATAACAAATTCCAGAATTCCATATTGTCTGATCAGTTGATCGTAATAATAAATTGCAATTTCAGAATTCCATAGCATTACAGTTAAAGTGTTGTCAAACTGCTGTATTTCTGTAGTGTGGCTAGATCCATAGAGTGTGTGTGGGAGTTTTGTTTTTGAATAAATGTTCCACCTGAGTGTGAATTCTGATGTGTGGTGGGCTGATGTTTGGGGTATTGTTCTGTATGTCTTTGCATTGGCAATACATGATTGACTAGTTTGGGATAACATGTATACAGTTAGGACTGCGTATCTATAAATTCTGCATCCATAGATTAAACAACTCAAGACTTGAAAATACCCCCCCCCCCAAAAAAAAAATATCCCAAAAGCAGACCTTGATTTTATCATAAGAGACACCATTTCACTACAGCATTGTGTATAACAGGACTTGAGCACCCACCATTTTGGTATCCAGAGGGGTCCTGGAACCAAACTCCAGAAGATACCAAGAGAAGTCTGCACTCCTCTTCTAGAGGGCTTTGTTTAAAATAACCCATACCTCTTCAATAGTTCATGTGTTGCCTCTCAGTGCATAGTACCAGGGTGGGCTGGTGGGTATAATGTTGCTAATGTCACTTTGATGAAATTCTCTCAGTGTGGTGGAATAGAAGGTGCTAATTTTGGAGTTGTGAATGCCAATCTTAAAGGCCCTGGGCTTTGTCATTTTGAACCATACTGATGGATATCTGTTGGCTTGTCTCAAAAAGGGCTAGGCATCTCCCTGGGTCTGTTATAGGTATCATTGAAGAACTGTGGGATGACTTTGGGTGTGCTTTCTAACTGCAAACAGTTTTGTTCCATTTGAGCTATGTGGCTTTTTTTTTTTTTGCAATAATCCAATGTACTGGAAAACTTGCCATATTACTATCAACATGGAAGGCCAGTACTGGAACCGTTTGTCCTTTTGACAGAGGTGACAAAGATTGCACAATGTTCAATAAGCAGTGGCATGCACTCCAACTAGGGCTTGAATGTAAATGTTGTAATATGGTATATAAATCTGTAAAAATGAATGTTGCATCTGAGGAAGTGGTCTACAAAAGCTTATGATACCAACTTTGTTCTCTTAGTCTCCAAGGTACTACAAGATCTCTTTGCATGCTGATATTCCAGACTGACAAGACTATGTCTATCAATAATAAAGTGTTTGGGATAAGAGAGAATAAACTTCTTCTTAATGTGTGACATTATACATCACAAAACTGTTATTAAATCAAACTTTATCAGTTTATTGGTGTGAGATATCTAGGTGCAATACATTTTGATGGGTTTCAGAGACTGAGAGTTTGCTGCCTAGTCCTAGCTTGATATTTTATGTTATACTTGTTTCTTTTCTTTCTCCCCATATTTTTCCATGGCATGCAGGATGTTTTCCTATGAGGCCACACATAGTATCAATTTTCATTTCAGGAATCCAAATATTTAATTGGAACTATATTATTGAGTGGAATTACAAAAGGGCATCTCCTCGTAAAATTTTTGATGCAGAGATGTTACCTTTTTCTCACTTTTACCCCTACTTAATTTTGTCCGCTATATATATGACTAATTTTTAGTAAGTGTGCTGTTGCTGTGACAACCAGACAGTGATCACATTTCATTCTTGGCAACCTCAAATAAACAGACATTACAAGGCAAAACCTGACTTTTTAAAAAGCGTTTGTGAATCATTATATGAGACTCCAGGGAGAACTCTACATGAGCTTTGAAACTACATGTGTGAAGCGCTCACTGGGTGTGACTGACTAGTTGTTTCATTAGCAACTATTTTTGACAGGAGTGAGCAATTATAAAGTATTGCAAAAGGTATGTGACTAAGAATCTGGAGAATTGCTTTTCAGATTCTCCATATTCTCCTAGTTTGTATTTTGTTTTATTATTTTTAAGTTTTTCACATGATTGAAAGCAATATATTATTGGCAATGAAACAGAAGAGAGTGACCGATCACATTATTCTATCTAAAGCTGTAATGTGTAATAGTTTTTCTTATGACTAAACATTTGCCATAAGAAGCTATAGTGCTGTTTCGAAGATTTGCCTCATCATAAAAGAAGTTGTGTTTGTGTTTGGAGTCGCTCTGTTCAAAGGTTGACATGCTGTGTTGGCATTAACCCATGATGATTATGCGCAGCTTGTGTCTGTCAACTTTGTGTGATTAATGTAATGGTGTAGCAAATGATGTAATAACTATTTATTTATTTATTTCCGGCATTTTACCCCGCTCTTCTCAACCCTGAGGGGGGACTCAGAGCGGCTTCCAAAAAGGCACAATTCGATGCCAACACAGTAAAACACATAAAACACAGTATAAAACCCCCCAAAACATCACACATTAAAATACAATTACATCAACATATCATACACATTCATTTAAGTTAAAAGAAATGCTGCCTTGTGCTAGTGTGCAAACGCCTGGTCCCATAGCCAGGCTTTTACTTTTTTCCTGAATGTCAGGAGGGATGGAATTGATCGTATGTCACTAGGAAGCGCATTCCACAGATGGGGAGCCACCACTGAGAAGGCCGTCTCCCTCGTCCCCACCAGCCGCATTTGAGAAGTCGGAGGGAGCGAGAGCAGGGCCTCCCCGAATGATCTTAAATTACGAGCTGGGATGTAGCGGCAGATGCGTTCGGACAAGTAAGATGGGCCAGAACCGTATAGAGCTTTAAAGGTCAAGACCAGCACTTTGAATTGAGCTCGGAAGTGGATAGGCAGCCAGTGGAGCTGACACAACAGGGGGGTGATATGCTCCCTGTATGTAGCTCCAGTTAGTAATCTGGCTGCCGCCCGTTGGACTAGTTGTAATTTCCGAACCGTCTTCAAAGGCAGCCCCACGTAGAGTGCGTTGCAATAATCTATTCGGGATGTGACCAGAGCGTGGACGACCGTAGCCAGATCAGACTTCCCAAGGTACGGGCGCAGCTGGCGCACGAGTCTTAACTGTGCAAAAGCTCCCCTGGCCACCGTTGAGACCTGGGGTTCCAGGCTCAGCGATGAATCCAGGATCACTCCCAAGCTGCGAACCTGCATCTTCAGGGGGAGTGTAACCCCATCCAACACAGGCTGTAACCCTATGCCCTGTTCGGCCTTTCGACTGACTAGGAGGACCTCTGTCTTGTCTGGATTAAGTTTCAATTTGCTTGCCCTCATCCAGTCCGACACTAAGGACTGGGCAAGTAATAAAAGAGAGAATTTGGTTACAGTTCTGTTTGGCCATGGAAACAAGAGTTGGGCAAGTCACATTCTTTCAGCCTCGGAGGCAAATCTTTCAGCCCTGGACAGATCTTGTCAGGAAGATACACTTAGGGTGACTGTAAAGTAATATAGACCAAAAAATAGTCTGAAGTGATACAAACTTGAAGAAGTAAAAATATTGTTTTGTACATATCTATTGAAGCTATTATTTCTCTGTGTCAATGTGATTATGAAAAACTGTTAGTATTTGATAACCTCGAGGCTCTTTTATGGCCTGCAATATCTTAACTGAAATATTACTTATTAGATCTGATAACAGCGTAAACATTTGAGCAACATTTTGAAAGCAGTGACAGACTCATATATGCTGTATTTCCAAATCCAATAATTTTAGTCTGGTAGTATTTAAGGTTATGTTTGGAGACAGTATAGGATATAATATGAATATAAGATATCTGCTTTGTCAGGAGAAAAACATCAGGTGATGGAATTGAATTTGACATTTCAGAATTGTTCTTGAGCAGTAATTGTTTTATAGGCCTCAGTCTTGAGATAAATGGAACTATCATTCTTGTTAGTCTCTGGTGCTCACTAATAAGGAAAAGCACACTAAAGATAATCGGTTCAGAGAGGAAATTATTATTGGATGATCTAGGACTAAAAGCAAAGGTACTCTGCCTTAATTGTTAATATAGGGCAATTAGTTGTGGGTTATACGAGTTTGAACCATAATTTGCAATCCTTATTTATTCACATTTTGCCATGTATGTGCAGTCTAGACATACTCTAAACAGAAAAGACCACTGTGGTCATCACCCTGCTTCCTTCCAAAGTATTGTTTACTGGAGGCATTCTGAAGCTCTCCCAGTTTCACAACAGAGACATATTTTATTATGCATCCTTTGGGAAAGTCAGAACCTTTTTTGGATGTGGTTTCTAACTGTGTACAGGAACCAGTAGCTTCAGAATAACATACTTAATATTACCTAATGTCTCATAAATTTCAATCATAAAAACATTAGGAGAAATTAAACCTATGCCAAGTTTATACTGTGGCAAATTGCTTGAAGGAAGATTGCTTACAGTCCAAGCAGTAGTCCCTTGCTTAGCTAGAACTGCTCAGAGACTATTTTGTGAGTTCTTTCTTCTGAAATATTGCTTGTAGCACCTGATATTCATTGGCCATCTCCCAAGTACATGTCAAAATTTGTATCATACTGTTCTTAAAAACAGGTCTTGATAGTGTCTATGGAATTATAGGTGAAAACCATAAATTAGAAAGTGTATATCAGATCAGCAATATTAGGAACAATTCGTATTTCTTTCTAGGTGATGGGCATATTTTCATGAACATGGTTACATGTCATAGGAAGTTGGAATAATATCCTTGTGTTATCATGGAGATTTATTTATTTATTTATTTAAAACTTTTGTACCCTGGCATTCTCACCTCTGAAGAGGGACTCAGACCGGCAAATCAGATAAGATGCTGCTGGTGGTCTTGCCTAGTAAAAAAGCCAAACTTGAGGAAGGTCATTAAATGAGTGATACAAACACTCAAAACTATATATCCACCAAAACAACACATATGAGAAAATGTAAAATCTAAAACTGTAGCATGTAGATATAAAAAACCACACCTAAAATCATATACAACTAAACTAAAATTTCCCACTTCTTAGTAACTGTCAAACTATAGGACTTTCTCTAAATAAATGCCCTATTTGTAATTTTACATCATATTTAATTCTACTAATCCTGAAAACCTCACAGTATTAAATTATCCCACTATTGCCTCAAGATTTACCAGATCTCAATCCTTATTTATTATTTATTTTATTTATTAACTTTATTTATACCCCACTCCCATCTCCCCAAGGGGACTCGGGGCGGCTTACATGAGGCCAAGCCCAACAACACATAATAACAAAACAAAGCAATTACAAAAAATTCAATCAATAAAACTCAAACACAAGCAGTAACAGATAATTTAAAACGATTTTGGGTGGGCCAAATGTGAATGTTAAAAATGTTTAAATAAATAAACGCTGGGTGCAGATAGAGGTAGTTTGCAGATAGCAGGAAGGCTTCAAGGAACACTGTTTTTAACATAGGTGAATGCATAAGATGTGTGAATGTAATTATATTTTAATGTATTTTAGTGTCAAATGCTGGAGGGTTTTATATTGTGTTTTATACTGCAATTGTGATGTAGGCATCAAATTATGCCTTTTGGAAGCCGCTCTGAGTCCCCCCCTCGGGGGTTGAGAAGAGCGGGGTAAAATCCCATAAATAAATAAATAATAAATATGGGGCAGACCACCCAACAGGTAATTAAAGTGCTACTGAGGACCTTTGGGGGGATTAAACACAGCAGGGCATTGTTTACTTTATTCAGGGAAGGCACATTTAGACATACACGTCTTCAGGCTCCCCCTTAAAACTGCCAATGTGGGGGCTTTTCTGATATCCTTAGGGAGTGTGTTCCAGAGACGAGGTGCCACTACAGAGAAGGCCCTCTTCCTTGTCCCCACCAAACGTGCCTGCGAGGCCGGTGGGAGCGAGAGTAGGGTGTCTCCAGATGATCAAAGAGATTGCCTGTGTTCGTAAACAGAGATGTGGTCACGTAGGTAGGCAGGTCCCAAACCGTTCAGGGTTTTGTAGGTAAGAACTTGCACCTTGAATTGGGACCGGAAGATGAACGGCAGCCAATGAAGTTCCCTAAACAGGTGGGTTGACCACTTCCTGTAAGTCGCTCCAGTTAGCAATCTGGCTGCTGCCCGTTGGACCAATCGAAACTTCCGGGTTGTCTTCAAGGGCAGCCCCACGTAGAGTGCATTACAGTAATCCTTCTTAACATTTGTTAAAGACATCCTTAATCAACATTGTCAGTTTATACAGTTCAGCAAGATCATACAATCTAATCAATCTCTTCAGAGTGTTGATAGCTTTCCATAAGAACATAAGAACATATGTTTTTAATTAGATGTATTTTTTAAATGCTGAATCGGGCCTCAGCCCATCTAGTCCAGCATTCTGTGTCACACAGTGGCCCACTAGTTGTACACAGGGATCTCTAGCAGAAAGGAGGGCAAAACCCTCACCTGCTCCCGACCCCCCACAACCAGCACTCAGGGAAAATCCTGCCTGCCTCCATCAACACAGAGGCGGCACTTGGATGTCCATTTCAGTAACTACTGATTCCCTTGGTATCCATGAATCTGTCTAATCCTGCCTTGAAGCTGTCCAGGCTGACCGCTATCACAACCTCTTCTGGAAGTGAGTTCCATAACCCAATGACCCTCTGGGTGAAGAAATATTTCCCTTTATTAGTCCTAACTTTCCTACCTTGGAGCTTTAGGAGTGCCCCTAGTCCTAGTGTTGTGTGACAGAGAAAATATTTTTTCTTTATTCACCTTTTCTATCCCATGCATGATTTTATACACTTCGATCAAGTCACCTCTTAAACGCCGTCTTTCAAGGCTGAAAAGACCAAGGCGTTGCAACCTGATTTCATAAGGGAGCTGCTCCATCCCTTGGATCATTCTTGTTGCCCTTCTTTGTACCTTTTCCAGTTCCGTTATATCCTTCTTGAGGTGCGGTGACCAGAATTGTACACAGTACTCCAGATGTGGCCTCACCATAGATTTGTAGAGAGGCAATACAACATTTGCCGACCTATTTTCGATTCCCTTCCTGATTATGCCAAGCATAGAATTTGCTTTTTTCACTGCTGCAGCGCACTGGGTTGACATCTTCATTGAGCTGTCCACCAAAACCCCAAGATCCCTTTCCTGGTTCGTCTCAGAAAGCTTTGATCCCATCAGTTGATAAGTGTATTTGGGGTTCTTTGCCCCGATGTGCATGACTTTACACTTGTTTAGGTTAAAATGCATTTGCCACTTTGTTGCCCATTCACTCAATTTCGAGAGATCTTTCTGGAGCTCTTTACAGTCAGTTTCATTTTTAACTATCCTGAACAGTTTAGTGTCATCTGCAAACTTTGCTACCTCACAATTTACTTCTACATCCAGATCATTTATGAATAAATTAAAAAGTAACGGTCCTAAAACTGAACCTTGGGGTACGCCACTTCTCACCTCTTTCCATCCAGAGAAGTGTCCATTTGTTACCACCCTTTGTTTCCTACAGTTTAGCCAGGTTCCAATCCAGGACAAGACCTGTCCCCTGATTCCATGGCTGAAGAGCTTATTTAGGAGCCTTTGGTGAGGGACTTTGTCCAAAGCCTTTTGAAAGTCAAGGTAAACAATATCGACTGGGTCCACTTTATGTGTTTATTTACACCCTCAAAGAATTCTATCAAGTTAGTAAGACATGATTTGCCTTTGCAGAAACCATGTTGATTTTCCTTCAGCAATGCCTGTTCTTCTATGTGCTTAGTAATTTTTCTTTAATAATGGTTTCCATCACTTTGCCTGGAACTGAGGTTAGACCAACTGGCCTATAATTTCCTGGATCACCCCTGGATCCTTTCTTGACGATCAGAGTTACATTTGCCTCCCTCCAGTCCTCGGGTACAGTGCCTGATCTTAGAGAAAGGTTATATATTTTGGCTAGAATTTCAGCAATTTCACACTTGAGTTCCTTAAAAACTCTGGGGTGGATGCCATCTGGCCCTGGTGATTTGTTGACATTTAGTTTAGTAAGGCATGTGAGAACATCTTCCTTGTTTATCTCTATCTGGTTTAATTCATTTAATTCCCTCCCTGAAAAAACTGACTCAGCTGCAGGCATATGTTGTCTGTCCTCCTGTGTGAAAACGGAGGCAAAGAAGTCATTTAGCCGCTCAGCAATCTCCTTGTCTTCACTTATTGTCCCTTTCTTACCATTTTCGTCAAGTGGCCCAACTGCTTTTCTAGTTGGGTTTCTGCTTCTGATGTACTTAAAGAAGTTTTTGCTATTTTTTAAAATATTCTTAGCTATATGTGCCTCAAAATCTCTCTTGGCTTTCCTGACGGTTGCTTTGCATTTAGTTTGCCAGAGCTTGTGTTCCTTTCTGTTCTCCTCAGTAGGAAGAGCCTTCCATTTCTTAAATGAGTTTTTCTTAAATGAGTTTTTCTTTCCAATCACATCTTTTACTTCATTTGTAAGCCATACTGATGTCCTCTTGGACTTTCCGGCCTCTTTCTTATTTTAGGAATGCATTTTTAGTTCGGCTTGTTTTTTCCTTTTAGTTTGTTCTTTACTATTTTTCTCATTTTGGTGAAATTCCCTTTGTGAAAATTTAAGGTCTCTGTGTTAGTTTTCACTGACAGTTTGCTATCCAAACTTAAGTTGAAGGTTATTGTGTTGTGGTCACTGGTCCCTATGGGCTCAGTTACAAGGACATCTTGAACGAGATCTTGTTCATTAGTTAGCACCAAGTCCAGGATCCCCTTTCCCCTGGTTGGTTCCATGACCATCTGCTCAAGGGAATAATCAGCTAGCATGTCGAGGAACCTTGTCTCTCTTTCATGCGTAGAACAAGAATTTAGCCAATCTATTCGGGGATAGTTGAAGTCCCCCATTATGACTAATTTATTGCTTTTTGAGACCTGTTTAATTTCATTTTCCAGATAGCAGTCTGCCTCTGGAGTTTGGTTGGGAGGGCGATAGCAGATCCCTAATGCTAGATTAGTTTTTGTCCTGGGACTTTTACCCACAATGTTTCTGTAGGTGAGTTTGAATTTTCTTGAAATTCTAATTCATGAGATTCTAGCTCTTCATTTATGTACAAGGCCACACCGCCACAGTTTTTCCCTCTCCTGTCTTTCCTGTACAGTTTATAACCTGGAATTTTTGTGTCCCAATTGTTTTCCTCTGTCCACCAGGTTTCTGTTATGCCAATAATATCAATATTTTTTTCTTTTGCCAAACATTCCAACTCCCCTTTCCTCTTGAAGTCTGGCAGCTATGAATGATGTGCAGGATGATTTTTCCATGTTTCTTTTTTAATCGTCCTTTAATCAAACCCAAAAGATTAAAAAAAACAATTTTCATTTAAATTTTTATTTTCAAAATATCTTTCAACATCTTAAGAATCTGAACTTAAAAGTTCACCAGATAGGATGAATGTTCCTAGCTTTTGGTCACATTTCCAACACACGTTATTAGATCTCTGTGCATTTTATAGTATTGCAGATGTCAGATATTATTAGTATAAATAGTAGCAGTAGTATCCTGCCCTATCTCTAAAAAAGAGACCAAAACATCAAACAAGAATTAAATATTGACACCATTAAAAAGAAGCAGTTAAAACCAATTAAAACACCACAGCACCCACTGACTCAATTTTAAAAACTTTCCTCTTTAAAAGCCTGCTAGAAAATAAAGGTTTTAGCCTGCTACTTGAAGGACAACAGGGAGGGGTTATTCTGACTTTCTTGGTCAGAGTGTTCCAGAGTCAAGGGGCAGCTTCTGAGAAGGCCCTCTCTCCTGCTTCCACCAACTCAGCTTTGTGATGATCTCTGGGCATGGATATGTTTGTAAAGGAAGATGCAATCAGCCAAATAGTCTGAGATGTATGGGGCTTTGAGTTGTATCTGGAAACAATCTGACAGCCAGCGGAGCTGATGTAATGGAGAGATTGTCCGATCTCTGTCCTGATCAGCTCCTGACCACAGTTTTTTGGACCAGCCAAAGTTTCCAAAGGCAGCCCCACATAGAGCACGTTACAGTAATCTAAATGGGATGTACCACCATGGCCATGTCTGGCATCTCAAAGAATGGGTGCAGTTGACACACATGTTTTAAATGTTCAAATGCTCTCCTGGCCACCACAGAAACCTGGGCCACCAGGTTCAAGGTTGAATCCAGGAGTATTTCCAAACTGCAGACCTGTGTCTGTGCAGGGAGTGTAATCCCATCCAGCACAGGCTGAATTCCTATTCCCTGCTCTGCCTTCCAACTGACAAGGAACACCCCTGTCTTGTCTTGATTAAGTTTCAGTTTGATTACTCTCATCATGTCCATTACTGATGATAGACACTGGTTTAGAATCAGGACAGTTTCCCTGGCTTTAGGAGGAAAGAGTTGGGTGTCATCTGCGTTTAGATGGTTTCGTGTACATGTTAAAAAGCATGGGGACAAAACGGAGCTATCTGTACATCACCTTGTAATTTTTCCTCAATGTTAACTTTAAACCTTTTGATCATATATGTTCTCATTGATTTATATATATCTCAGGACCAATATTTTGTGACCACTTAATCATACAATCGTCAACCTGTTCCACTTCCATTTATAGTTTCAACAAGTGAATGTAGTTTATGTGGATAACATGATACATCCATTTGACTTATCAAAGATTACTGTGGTGTTTTTATTTGAATCCATGGGTTTGTCCATGTTGTAAAATAGTGTTATATATGCTAGAGTTACCTCCTACATTAAATAGACTGGATTAATCAACCTCTAAAGTCCCTTCTAACTCAGTTATTGAATGAGTTCAATTTTTTCTGAGATATAGTAACAAATTGCATCACGAAAGCCTAATTCTAACATTTTAGTGTGGTGTTACATCACTACTGTGTTGATCTAAGGATTGCTTCTGAATTTTGAATACTTTTTGTTTAGAAATGCTAACGTTTTCTCTTTTCCATCATCTAGTTAGTCTTACATTTGTTGTTATTTGCACATCAGCTGTTGATATGTTTGCTGGCTAAGATCTAAGATCATTCTCCCTCTTACACAAAAGCATACAGTAAGAGAGAATTAAATTGCTTTAAACTCTTATGGAGACAGGAAGGGAGTTGTCAAGGCATGAGAGGAAGTCATCATCTAAAACTGGGAAAGAATGATATGTGTAGGGAATATAACAAAGGCACAGAAAGATCCTGTCAATTCAGAACATTGTTTGCATACTTTGTAACTGTAAATGACTGAAGTGCTTTGCATAGGTAGGAATCCTACAGGATCCGATAGAACAGTGGTTCTCAACCTGTGGGTGCACAGTGTTTTGGCCTACAACTCCCAGCCAGTTTACCAGCTGTTAGGATTTCTAGTAGTTGTAGGCCAAAACACCTGGGAACCCACAGGTTGAGAACCACTGCAATAGAGAATCCATCTAGATTGGTAGCCAGCCAGGTGCTTCAGGAAAACCAAAAGGTAGGACATGAAGGCAGAATTTGAAGGCTGTCTTGTTGGCAACGGATATTTTGAAATATTTGGGATTTTAAAGGCAGGGGTTTTGATTTATCTATAATGGTTGATAAACCTGTCGGTGACTATCTACATTACATTTTTGTAACCTTTTGAAAGGACACCAGGTAATCACTATGATGTGATGTTCATGAATCTCAATTTATTATTTGTGAATTTTGTGAAATAATTTCTTTTGTTTCTTTAAAATAGCTGCCACTGCCACTAAATTCTTGGATAACCCTCTGTTATAAAATTTAAATCTTATTCCAAAGCAGGTAGAAGTACAATTAGTAAGCGGTTTATGTGGTCAAATAATGGACTTTTATTTGTTTAGTGTAGTTGTGATCCCTAAGAAATCAACTTAGGTTTGTTGTAAGATCCAGCCTTACCATTAGTTGCCCTGTAGATACCTGCCACATAAATTGACATTCAGAAACTGAAATTCATGCATGAACTCTACATTCTTTGTGAAGAAAGATGGAGTTGTGGCCCAAGTATCCAAGCCAAAAATATTGCAATGTGTAGATGTAGGAGTGCTTTAAAACCTTTCTTGGAAGTTTCAGTGGGTGTCAAATATAATAGCTACTTTATTGACAGAAACGAGCTATTGCATTGATATTTGTGCAGTGGTCTTGTCTTGATCTTTAAAGCCCTATGTAGCTCAGGATCCAGGTTTTTAAGAATAATTATTTTGCCTAATTTGACTTCATAGATCAGTGGTTCTCAACCTGGGGTCCCCAGATGTTTTTTTTGCCTACAACTCCCAGAAATCCCAGCCAGTTTACCAGCTGCTAGGATTTCTGGGAGTTGAAGGCCACAAACATCTGGGGACCGCAGGTTGAGAACTACTGTCATAGATTAAAAAAGGACTATTTCAAAGGCTTTGCAATCTGTTTCTCCTGTTTCTGAAGTTAGGCCAAGAATGGATATGGACTTGTCTTCAGTCAGTAGTGGATAATCTTCCCTAAAGAAATTTGTCTATGGGAAAGATAATCTGGGGTGGAGAAGTTATGGTCTACAGGGGACAGGCCCTGAGCCTCGTTTTCATGTCGCCCAAAGCCTCTCTTTTTTCTGCATAATTTTTGTACATTTTGCATTCCAAACCATTTTAACTCTCTTCTACTCCTCCAATACCTACATTTTCTCTACAATCTCTCTTAACAATGGTAACAAGAAATGCCATGACCTCCCTCCCTGTCTCAATTTCAAGTTGTACAGAGGAAAAGTATATGGATTTGCTGTATCTGGGGTGGGAGGCAACCCATGCAGGGACTCATGAGAAATTGGCTCTGAAATCCCATGCAATTACCCACTCTTATTTTGGTCAAATAATTTCTCCAAGCTTTTATATGAGTAATGTTAATAATGTTGTTTCTGGGGTTTTACTGTTTTTCTGCTTACGGATTCATTGTGTTTTTGGTCTTTTTGTAATTCAGGGTTGTTGTTTTTTTAATTTTGTGGCTGTTCAGAATATAATCAATATATTAAAGCTAGAAATTAAACCAGGCTAGAAGGAGTTGAAATTAAACAGATGTTATGGGAGAATAACAAAAGTCTTTCCTCATGGCATTGTTAAGTTTATAAAGCTATAATTTTCATTTGTACATCTTAGAAAATAATGATACACTAAATGTTTTAGCATATGAGTTCCAGTCTATTCATCATATTTATTTTTCCTGTACCTTTTCTAGTTTTATAGCATGCTTACTAAGAATGTCTAAGTTCATTTGTACAGTAAGAGTTCACGTACAACTTCATTTATATGTTTCATTATCCTGACAGCTTAATTTCCAGTTCTTTTCTTTTATTTATAATCCTAACACAATCTTTGCCTTTTTACTGCACTTAGTCCGATATATTTAGTGAGTTCCCCATTTTTAAGATCTCTTTCTTCTATAGCTCATCAAAATAAATATGTTTGGACATACACAGAAAGAGAGAGAGAACTTGATTTTCTGCTCATTTGTGTCATTTTATGTGTGCATGAATCTCATTTGCAATTTTGTGACCCAGTTTGGAATTCTTCAGAGCCTGCTTTGGATTCTATTATACTGCTTGATTTGATGTCCTCTACAAATGTGTTTTCTTCTCAGCTATACCTGAGAAATAATAGCAATTCCTCATTTATTTTGTTGTGTTTATTTAGAAGCCTCTGGTGTGGAGTTTTGTCAAAAACCTTTGAAAATTCAAATCAAATGTCCAGCTGACTCCTTATCAATACCTGTAGGAATTCTATCAGGTTACTGAGGCTGCACGTCCCTTAGTAGAATATGTTCCTGTCATAACACTTACTGTTCCATATCCTTAATAATTTTAACCTTGGTAATGTTTCCACCTTCACCAAGTGGTTGGTGTTCCATTTCTGAGAGAGAAGTTAGGCTACCATTCCTGTATTTTCCTAGATCCTTTTCTTAGAAATTGCATTGCTACCTTGGCAAGGATGCTGGTCTGAATAATTCACATATTTTTGTTAAAGGTTTTGGCCAGTTTCACATTTGAGTTCAAGAACATTCAGGAGAATGTTGATAAGAGCCTCATAGTTTGTTGACTTATAACTTCATATTTAGCTTTCAACAGCTATCTTCCTGACTTCTGTTTAACATTGGAGGAGAAATGCCCTCTCCACCAGCTGTAGTCAAGATATACCATACATATCACCATTTTTTTCATCATGAAGACAATTGCTACACATTTAAATCTATGTAGTCTGTGACAGTTGGTTGATTGCTTTCTTGATTCTGGTATATTCATCAGCTATTTTTCATTGCTGATGTTTGTAGTTTCTTTGAAACTACTAAATAAACATGCTGGCATCTTTATGGACTTACTTCTACTACCCTTTCTATTGCTTGAAATACAATTGATCTGGGAATTTTTAAAGTAGTTTTAGTAGCTTTCCTGAAGGAATCTGACTCTATCTTCAACATGCCTTTTATTGATTTTTCACATTTTTGCGAAATGGTCATTGTAGTGTAGTGGTTTGACCATTGGAGTACAACTTTGGTGGCTAAGGTTTGAATGCTCACTTGGCTATAGAAGCCCTCTGCGTGACCTTTGGCAATTGCTCCTCTCCCAACTTCAAGAACGGAGGTTCCCAAACTTTTTAAGCTGCAAAGCCATTTTGAAGCAAAAGTTTCATGTGAAGCCCCAAGAAATGTATATATATTATATTCAGCGATGAGTGATGGCTGATGATATTGTATATTATAATAGGAGCCACCTCAGGGGCCATCCAGTCCAACCCTCTTCTGCCATACAGGAAAAACACAAACAAAGCACCCTCTGAGCGATGGGAGGGAAATATTTATTATTATTTACATCATTTCTACCCCGCTCTTCTTAACCCCCGAGGGAGGACTCAGAGCGGCTTGACAAAAAGCAGCAATTTGATGCCGATATACAATATAAATACAATATAAAACCATAAACATTCAACATTAAAATATAGTTAGCATTAACACGTAATACACATTCACTTAGTTAAAAACAGTGTTCCGTCCACAACGTGAGCATTGAGCCATATCCATCAACTTGCCATTACAATTCCAATCCAAAGTGCTGCATTGTGCTAGTGTGCAAAAGCCTGGTCCCATAGCCAAGATTTCACTTTTTTTCCTGAATGCCAGGGGGGATGTCACTTGGATCTTATGTCGCTTGGAAGCGCATTCCACAGGCGGGGAGCCACCACCGAGAAAGCCCTATCCCTCGTCCCCACCAACTGCATTTGAGAAGTTGGCGGGAGAGAGAACAAGGCCTCCCCAGATGATCTTAAAGTACGGGGTGGGACGTAGAGGCAGATGCATTCGGACAAATAGAGCCTTGGAAGCAAGGAAGGTGAGAGAGAAATGATCAGGGCTGTAAGGAAAAAAGTTTTGGTGGTGAGGGAGGAGGGGGGAAAGGGCTTTTGGTAGTGAGAAAGGGCTTTTGGTAGTGAGGGGGCCAAGGGGAAAAGGCTTTTGGCATAGAGGGAGGAGGGGGGAGAAGCAGAAAAGAGGAGGGAAAACTTGGGAGGAGGGGAAGGGGATCATGGAGCCCCTCAGTATGCTTTGTGGACCCCCAAGGGCTCCGTGGAGCATACTGTGAGAATCACTACTCTAGAGGAAGGCAAAAGACAAAACATAAGCACAAGCAGTTCTAAGTACTAACCAGTTCTTTTTCAGAGGTAATAAAAATATTGTCATGTATTGGGACTGAAAATTCAATGCATAATTTTGATCCTAGGCATCTTGGCAACAAAATACCTGGACTTTTAAAAAGGTTGTCAGTTTTGGTCTGCACCACTAGTTTTTTTTATGAACACACCAAGCAGCATTAGACAGGTTCATCTGCGTAGCTGAAGGTGTAGATATATTTGAGTACTTAGGTCTCTAGAGATACTGAGGCAATTGGGTATTGCAGTTTTGTTTTTATCACCATGGTGCTTTGAAGTGGGGAACATACAAGCTAGATCTAGTCTAGGTAGTGATGCTGGGGGGGAGCGGGGGGTGAAGTAGTTCTAAGACAGAAAATAGGATATGATGCAGGGAATTCTAGAACTCAGTATATTAAATGGTTAGTATGATAAAGAGATAGAAATTTAAATTGTTACTTTTAAAGCCAAACTTTCTTCTGTGTGAGGGAGTGATGAATGTCAGTGTAAATCTCAGTGCTTGTGTTAGTAATATAATTAGCTGTTAAGTCTTGTTCACCAAAGAATTGTTTTCCACAGCATGTTCAGGGCTGGCAGGTAACTTGTGTATGTGTGTGCTGTCTATCATATGTTGACTTATGGCAACCACATAAACTTCATAGAATTTTCTTAGGCAAGACTACTCAGAGGTGGTTTTGACAGTTTCTTCTTCTGAAGTATAGCCTACTGGTATTTGTTGCTGGTTTCCCATTCAAGTACTGAGCTGATCCTGCTTAGTTTCCAAGTTCAGATTGGATTTGATGCCTTTGGGAAATTTTGATCCCTTGTAGATGTACCAATATGCTTTCTTGTGTGTCAACTCACAAATCCTGTAATTTGTGCAGGTTTTTTTTTCTAATACAGTTTTGCAAAACATTCCATGTTGGTGACATACTTTTAAAGGCGACTAAAGGTCAAAGATAATATCTTGACTACATGAAATGCTTTGAAGGAATTTATTTCATGTCAAAAGCATTACATAAATAAGTATAAAATTGATAAAAATAGAAGGAAGACAAGCGGCTAAATAATTTTAAACCAAAAATGGGCAACAGCAACCGCATTGTCTGTGGCTTTAAACAGTTCTTCCTCTGTGCATGTGGCAGGGCATTGCAGATATGCATACAGATACTGAGTTGTTTGTTCTGCTCCACAGTCACACAAGGTGGAGGATTCTTCTTATGATCTCCCAACACCACTTCTGAGTCTGTTCAGGGACTTCTAAGTAGCCCATTCTTGGTTTGACCCTGGAGGAAGACCCTCATGAGGGGCCATCCAATTGGGATTTCTTGGTTTAGCTGCCCAGAGGAATATTCTTGCTGTTGTTGGGGAAACATTAAGAGGAGTGGTGGTTCTCATGAAGCTTTTTCTTGATTTGAGTCTACTGGGAGGAGGCTGATAGACATGCAGTGGATGGCTTTCACAGTGTTCAATCTTCTCTCCCTGTTGGCAGCAACTTCCCATCAAAACATCAGGGGGGGGAGGGGAGGCAATGCCAGCTATCTTATCGAGTCTATCAACAGGTGGTTAGAGACATCTTGTGATTATTCTGCATGTTTCATTCAGTGCTTTATTCATCTGCATCATATAGACAGACTTGTGCCAAACAGAGCAGGAACAAGTAGTTGAGTAAGACAAGGCCAAGGCTGATGTTCTTATTAATTTTGGGTCTGCACCCCATACACTGTCAGTAAGTTTTCGCAGGATGCTATTGCATGTAGCTACTTTGCAATTGGTGTTCATATAGTGTTTCCTAAATGTTTGTGTTCAAACCAAGATGACACTGAGATATTTAGGACGGGAACAATGTTCGAACTCTTGGCCTTCCCAAGTAACTTTCAATTTCCTGTTGGCTTCATGGTTATGTAGGTGGAAAGTACACACTTGTTTCTTGGCAGGGTTATTCTTCAGGTGGTTATCTTTGTAGTAGCTGGAGAGATCTTTCAGGGGATTAGTAAGTTGGTTTTCAACTGTTTCAAAGTCTTTTGCTTGTGTTGTTAGGCCAAGGACACCAACATATATAGCTCTTTGTTCGTGGTGGCTGTGGCAGATCGGTAGTAAAGCTGTTAAACAAGGTCAGTGCAAAAAAAACTGCCTTGAGGTAAACCATTCTTTTGCCTCCTCCATCTACTTTTCTTGCCTTAAAATTCCACATAGAAGCTGCAGTTTTCTAGTAGGGTCTGGACAGTTTTTGTAAAATCATAGTCCCGGGTAATACGGTAGACTTTATGCAGCATTTTTCTATGTTGCACCGTGTCGTAGGCTGCTGTAAGGTCCACAAAAACTGTTCCCGTAATGCAACCTTTCTCATATCCTTCCTCAATATACTCAGTCAGATTAAGAATTTCCCTGGTCTGAAACCTGCTTGTTGTGCAATAACCTGGGGTTCAATAACAGGTCCTAATCGATTTCATAGCATCCTCTCATATACTTTTTATAGATGACATAAGAGAAAGATTGGTTGATAGTTCCTGGCATTGGATAGTTCCTTACCAGGTTTTTAAATGGCAATGATCTTAGTTTGAAGGGTTAACATTATAAATTAAGTATAGTCTGCAAAGGACAGACAAAGCTATATAATATGGAAGCTTTCAAAGGCCAGTTACAACAGTAAATAAAATCCTCACTTGAGTAACAATTATTAATGTTAGCTCTGATCTTTGAAAGGAATCTGATAATTGTAAAGGATGTGCAGTATTTGATGCACCAGTGAATGCTTGAATATTGTCCATTCTAAGGCTTTTATCAATTTTTAAGTTGAATACATTTCCTTAAATACAGTAATGATTCCCAGGTCTGTGGATGTCTGTGTGCATGAGTCACTAGAATGACCTACATAAATGTTATAGTAATGCCCTGTATTTTACTGTTATGCTGCAGTGGATTTTGATGGTTCTGATGCAGCCGAGAAAAGGTGTGCACTGAAACCTAATTGAACTCTTTTTTTGAGCAAGAACAAGTGTTGCAGTATTTAATGCGGGAAATTTGGTTGAGTAATTCTTGTGAAGTAGGCTTTAAATATTTGTGCTGTTTAAGGAACAAAGTTGTGAAGGACCAAAAATATATATACAGAGATATAATTTTATTTCAGTGTGACCCTATTTCTTTTGAACTTATTTTGAAAAAGGATTTATTTGATCCAACTGCATGAGATGAATCCATTTTTTAAAAGTGAATAAGCAACAGGGGTTGAAATCATGTAACCTAGATGTTGATGGACTGCAGCTCCCAAATTCTCTAGATATCATTGCCAACAGTGAGCAGTGTTGAGATTTGCAGTTCAGCAACATCTGTAGTTCTTCATGAACTCCACTCTTGACATACAGCATTAGATGATGGTAGTTCTTCTAAATGATATTGGGGTTAATGTTTTGAAGATTATTATTTGAAAATTATTAAGATTAGCAATACCCAAATAAGCCCTTCGTTTACACCCCCACCCCCCAAATAGGCTTGTGTACAAACTCTGGCTACAAAAAGTTACCTCCATTACAAGGAAGAATATATATCATATGGAAGAGTGAATCTAAAACTCTCAAGCCATGAGAAAACTCCGGAGGAAAATAACCAAGTAGCATTTAGGCTTATACCTTATGTATTTTCTTCTTGTGATTTATTTGCAGTTTAAACTGATTGATATAGTTAATGATAACACAGCACGGTGTGGATAACAGTTTTCAACTTTCGTTTTGTTTTTGTGTACAGTAGGCCCTTGTACAGTGGGGTTTGACTCTGGGATCACAGTCAAGCAGACTTCTTTTTGGCTGAGAAAGAGATGTGAGAAACAGAGAGATAGACAAACCTCAACTCCCATCATGTCCCAGGAGGGAGCGCAAAGGTTCCTTCAATGCCCATGCTGAGCAAAGTGCTGTTGGAAAAGTGAGCTCCAGGCGGAGCTCTCTCTGGAGGAGAGGTCAAGGGAAGCCTTTCTCTCACTCCAGCCTTGTTTGCCTCAAGCGGGCGCTCTGCCCGTGTGTGTGTGTCGGGGGGGGGGGGGGCTGCCTCCGCCTCAGGTAGAATACTGCTCAGCCGTACTAGCCCCCTTGAGCCGAAAGATCAGGCTGCTAGTGATCCGTATTGGTTGAGCCTTAGGTTGCCCTCTGCCTGGTCTGTTTTTGAAGGTCCAGCAGCCGGATCAATGAATCTCCCAAATCTAGTATCGCCAAACGGAATCATGCTAGCTTATTAAATGGTCAGGAATTCTGGGAACTGAAGTTCAAAACACCTGGAGGGTCCCAGGTTGAAGCAACCTGTTTTACTGCTTCAAAATGTACACATCACACAGAACAGTATTTAAATAGAATAACAGGATTTTTGAATGTATTTAAGCTCTTTATAGTCTGTAATCTTTGCTGAATAGGGTAACTATTTCTTTCTTTAGAATACTTACATACTACTATTATACAAAATTGCATGATATGAGCTGTGTAAAACCAAAGCTAATATACAATTAATCCCTCCAACCAAGAGTGGATTTTCTATCATTGGGATGTTGTGTGGAGGGTGGGGGAGAGATAATTCCCTCTTTCCATCACATGCATTCAAATTCTGCTTTGCAAGATTTAAGTGTAGGAGGCAGCAACATAAAAAAGAAGGTGGGAAACCCTACCGCTTTCTTGCACAGTATAGATTTTGGCAGGGCACAGTAAAACGAAAAACAAAAGATACAAGCATATAAAAGTTTAAAATGGCAAAACCTTGTTTGATGAGCTCAGTTTAAATGTGTTGTAATGATTCCATGCATAAAAAAGATAAAAGCCTTTGGCTTGCATCTATATCAGTGCTGTCCAACTTCTAACCGGCCAAGGGCCGGAATTGAGGTCACTGATGACCTGGGGGGCCGTTCAGCCCCGCCCCCAGGCCCGCGGCGCATGGGACACCAGCGGCGCCGGGAAGGAGGAGGAGGCCCACCGTCCCGGCGCAGCCGGTGTCCTGTGCGCCGCGGCGCCGAGGAAAAAGGAGGAGGAGGAGGGAGAACTCTCCCTCCTCCTCCTCTCCCTCCTCCTCTCCCTCCTCCTCCTCCGCCTCCGTGCCCTTGCCCTTGCCGGATCCCGGGCGCCGGCGCGCGGGGAAAGAGGGACGAAGGAGAAGGCAATCAGCTGACTGCCTTCTCCAGGCGGGGGAAAGAGGAGGAGGAGGGAGAGTTCTCGTCTCCTCTTTTCCCCGGGAAAGCAGCGCGTCGGGGGAAGAAGAGGAGGAGGGGGAGGGAGAACCCTCCTCCTCTTTCTCCCCGCCGCGCCCTGCCCGGATCCGGGCGCCGGGGGAAAGAGGGAGGAGAAGGCAATCAGCTGACTCCTCCTCCTCCACCGGCGCTCCCCCGCCCGGCTCACGGGCCCAGCGGCGCGGGGAAGAGAGGAGGAGGAGGAGGAGGGAGAACTCTCCTCCTCCTCCTCCTCTTTCCCGGGCGCACGACGGAACAGCAGCGGCGCCCGGGAAGGAGGAGGAGGAGGGAGAACTCCTCCTCCTCCTCTTTCCCGCCCACGCCTTTGCCCGGATCCCGGGCACCAGCGCGCTGGGGGGGGGGAGGAGGGGGAGGAGAAGGCCGTCAGCTGACGGCCTTCTCCTTCATCCTCATTTCCCCCCCCGCCCGTGCCCTTGCCTCGATCCCGGCGCCGGCGCAGGGGAGGGAAGGAGGAGGGCGAAGGAGGAAGAAGGCAGCCAGCGGACTTCCTCCTCCTTCGCCCCTCCTCCCCCCCCGCGGACGCTCCGCGGCTCCAATCGCGAGCCGCGGTGCAGGGAGGGGAAGGAGGAAGGGTGAAGGAGGAGGAGCCAGCTCACTTATTCCTCCCTGCCCCGCCTCCCCCTCCCCCCCGGCCGCCATTTTTTTTTATAAATAGAATTTTTTTAAAAAAAATAAAAATGGCGGCTGGGGGCATAGCGGTGGCCGTGTCCAACAGGCTGGGGGGCCGTGTACGGCCCACGGGCCGCCGGTTGGACAGCCCTGATCTATATGATAGTGATGTTAGCAAAGAGATTTCTTTGGAGAATGAAATCTTTTTGCCACTCATTTGGAGCGCTGTGTTACCTGTCATGAAAGAGGTATGTGGAGAAGAGCCTTGACAGATGATTAGAGCAAACATGGGGAAGGTGGTCCTACAGATGTTTCTGCACTACAAATTCCTTTCATCTTCAATGGCCAGGGACATTGGAGCTGATGGCACTTGGAATACAATTGGAGAGACATAGATTTAATAACATTGTCTTGCAACATAGGAAAGTTAATTTGATAGTAACAATGTTTTAGTATTTGAATTTCAAATCCTTTAAGTCATTTCTGTATGAATGTTAACAAAGTTTTCAAAGATCCTGTATTACATATCTATCTAAATAATTATGCAGTTATCCCTACATCTACTTTTATCTGTAATGAAGTCAACAACTTGGAGTAAAAATATCTGGCAACAAAACTCGAATTGGTCTGGGAACACAAGAGCAAATGGATTATGTTAAATGTTTCCACTATACAAGACTCCTGTAAACAATGTTTGTATTATTAATTGATATTAAATGGATGGAGAGGGTATGATCTATTTTCAACACTAAGTATTCAAAAGTCCACTTGTGTTTAATGTGTGTATTACCACATACTTTTTCATTTTTCAAAAGACTACTAAAAAGATTTGTGGCCATTTCCTCTCATCAAGCTGCTGCATGCTAGTGCTTGAATGAAACAGTATATTGTAATATCTAAAAGCAAGCCTAGTTTGCAACCTGGAATTGTCTTCCAGGGATAGAAATGAAGTAGCAAGTACCAGGTACGGCTCTGTTGACCAAATGATGGAAGAAGTATAGTATAGTATATATACAAAAAGACATGATAGCCATGTATAAATATGTGAGAAGAAGTCATAGGGAGGAGGGAGCAAACTTGTTTTCTGCTGCCCTGGAGACTAGGATACGGAACAATGGCTTCAAACTACAGAAAAGGAAATTCCATCTGAACATGAGGAAGAACTTCCTGACTGAGAGAGCAATTCAGTAGTGGAACTCCCTTCCCCGGAGTGTGGTGGAGGCTCCTTTGGAGGCTTTTTAACAGAGGCTGGATGGCCATCTGTCAGGGGTGCTTTGAATGCAGTTTTCCTGCTTCTTGGCAGGGGGTTGGATTGGATGGTCCATGAGGTCTCTTCCAACTATGATTCTATGATTCTATATCCAAACTAGCGACTTCATATTTCATATAGGTACCATTAATCACAGATCAATGCTATATATTTATGTTGTTTTCTGTGCTTGAGAAGATATCTGACATCACACAGTACCAAGAGGTTAGTTAGGTTAAGACACTAACACAATCTCCAGCTGTTTTGGAATACAGATTTTGTCATCTCCAACCTATTCTGGTAAGCATTGGTGGGAGTTGTAGTCCAGAACATCTGTGGTACAGCAGGTTGGGATAAACTATTATAAAATTCTAAATCCAAACCATAGAGACCGTGCTACTGGCATACATTTCCACATGATTTGCCTGTAGTATTGGGGATTTGAAGCCTTTATTTTATGAATGGTAGGCTCAGGAGTATGTTGTTGTTTGTTTGTTCAGTCGCTTTCAACTCTTCGTGACCTCATGGGCCAGCCCACATCAGAGCTCAAGAGTGTAGTATGGAGCAAATGCAATGGTTCTCAGCTTTTGGTTCTTAAGATGTTTTAGACTTCAGCTTCTTCAGTGGATTATCATGAGTTATGTTGGTAGAGGCTTCTGGGTGTTGAAATATAGAAGAGTTGGAGAATGCAAGTTCAAGAACCCCTGATAATGATGGGTTAAGCCAAACTAGATAGTGGAACAAAACCTTGTGATAAGACAAGAGAAGCATTTTACTATCAAAGAAAGGAAAGGCAAATGAAAAATAATTGATGCACAATAGATTTGGGAAATGCAGAGGAATAAAACTCTGGACCCAGGGTTATGTGCAAATCTGTTTTGTGTGCTACTAAAACAATCAATCCAGACACTCTATGAACAGAACAGAATTGTAAGACACCAATAAGAGAGTGGTGAAGAGCCATTTTCCCTTGCTCTTTCAGGTCTCTGAAAGTTGCTCTGAAGCTTATGAATTTGTTCATACAAGGGCAAATCTGGACATAAAACCAATATACTTGTTATTTGTACTAAGATCCAAGAACAAATTGTATAAGCACATGTGCAACCATTGCAAAATAAATGTGCAAACTCCATTGTGACTACAGCTTCAATAATTCTGTGCTAGTTATTGATTTATCATGGTACAATTGTGTCCAGTACATTTCTTTCTGCAGGGGGAAACATCTTCTTGGTTAATGATATTTAGTGTGTAGGAGTTGCTACTGGAATTCTCTGATCAGATTTATCTGTGTTGAAAGGGGGATAATTTTTGCTGTTTACCTTTTATTTAAATCTTTAGTCCCAGAGATCCCTATTTCACTGACTGAAAGGTCATGTTACTAGCTGCTAGTCACCAAAGCTGATAGATTTCCCTCAGAGGTTGTTTTTATTCTAGCTCTGTGATGCTCCAGTGATATCTATTTTGAGTAATAGAGAACAAGCAGATATTGTTTCCCCAGTAACCTGCTATTCTCTCATCTCAGAGCTCCTTGCAGAACTTGTGAAAATTATTTTTTTTGTTTTCTCCCAGAGTAGCCTTTCCAGGTTTTGCTTCTTCTCTTTTGCCTCGCCTTTCAACTGAACTGTGCAGGGAGGAGATTCACTGTAATCTCACTATATTTATAATGAAGGTGGTATGTCTGTACCCACCCCCACTCCATCAATATATAATTTGGGGTCAAATATAAGGGAAGGAACGGGTCCTTCTCTAATTCCTTTATACAGAGCATTGGTATCTTAGTGACCTCTTTTCTGAAATGCTTTCTTTATTGCCAACATTTGATAAAACAGATTCTAACTTCGGAAGAATCTGTAACTGTTAGAATTAGATTTTGGCTTTTAGAATCATAGCTAAAATAGATTGGCTGTGGCACGAATTCTCTTCCTGATTTTGAAGGAAAGACTAATCGGTACTGTTCCATTATCCAGGTGGACTCTGAAAGGGGGCCTAGACAGAAAAAGATCGTCCATTTGGAGGGGGGGGGGGAGTTGAAGGGGGAAAACCGTGTTCCCCATTTTTGCTGGTTATTACCCCCATATCATAAATGAGGGTTGTTTCCATGAGGGGGGCATGGGTGGGGGGAATAGCAGGGAAACAGGGGAAATGGTTTCACTCTTTCAACCTCCCCCCCCCATAAAATGGACTATCTTTCTCTGTTTAGTGCCCCCTTGTTGTTCCTCCCCAGATAATGGAACAGTACTGACAAATCTTCAACCTAACCAATTTGTTCTCTGTACAGAGCAGAGAAAGTTGCATAGCTTCGGTTTCAGTGATAATTTAAGCAAGAGCCTGAATTTATATGAAAAATTGAGTGTGCGCTGAACAAGTGGGCATACATAAAGCATGCCCTGGATTGTGTTCTCCCAAGGGTGCTTCCAGATAAGAGAATTTTAGTGGTATCTGTCACAGGAGAGTTTAGAGATTTTCTATACCTCTATAGGTACATATTTTCCTTCAGTCAATAATATGGGAAGGTCATACATTCAATGCAACAGCTATACCTATTGTAAAGATGTAATGATTGCATAATGAAATAAAACCTAGAAGTACTGTATTGCCCAAAATAAGGCATGTTTGGATAAATAGAAGAATCATATGCCAATATAAGTTGATGTCAATTTTCTTATGCAAATCTAAAAATCTTTATTCAAATCTAAAAATCAGTTATATGATTTTTCTGTTAAAAATATTATTAGAAATATTATTAAATTCTTTTCTTTTCCTTTTGAAAGGCTCTTCCTTCTTCCATGGTGATAGTAGCAGTCTACTGCCCAGTGATAGCAGCTCTTTTCATTGTTCTGAAGATGGTAAATTACCGTCTGCACAGAGCACTTGATGAAGGTGAGATTGTGGAGAGGAATGCCAGTGAACGCATGGACAGGGGTGCAAAAACAGAAATAGATAATTCTCCTGCCAGGAGAAAGGACAGCAATGGACCTAGGTAAGTGATCTTCAGTATTTACATTTTGGCATGTTTCTTCTACCTTTCCTGTACCCTTAACAGTAGACGGAACCTGTTGTATTGGATTTCAACTAGAGTTAAGCAAAGAATTACAGAAGAAAGACATTAATAAAGAATTTTTACTTGTCATTCTGGAGCGAGAGACCATTTGTCCCAGAGTTCTTGACTATGTACATCTACAAAGTCTTCCCCCTGAAGATCTTTGCAAGAATTGTTTTTCACCAGGGAAGCAAAATTCAATGCTACTGACGTAACAGTGAAAAAATTAGAGTGCTTGGGTTATCTTCAGTAAATGATTATCTGGTGCCCACTGGAAGAGTGTTCCAGAATTGACTTTTGTGTGGATACTGAGACAGTTACTCTCAGTCTTCTCTGGGTTCTCATTGCAACCATGATGAGCTGCTCACACTAAATTCACTACAGGGTTGAAAAAGAGTTTCCTTCAAAATATTTCTCTCCAAAACATCACAACCCTACAGGTGCCTAAGTCATCCTGTTATTGTTATCATTTTTATAGTGCCATTAATGTACATGGTGCTTTACAAAAGAAATTTGGTGTCAGAAGTGACTTGAGAAACTGCAAGTCACTTCTGGTGTGAGAGAATTGGCTGTCTGCAAGGACATTGCCCTGGGGATGCCCTGATGTTTGATGTTTTAATATCCTTGTGGCAGTGTTTTCTCATGTCCCCGCATGGGAAGCTGGCACTGACAGAGGGAGCTCAACCCGCTCTCCCCAGATTTGAACTGCTGACCTGTTGGTCATCAGTCCTGCCAGGACAAGGGTTTAACCCATTGTGCCACCATGGGCTCGCTTTACAAGTAAAACAAACAAAAACAAAAGGTCCTGCTAAAAGTATACATTTTGAAATATGTGTATTTAGCACATAGAATGGGAATGAAGGAATAATAAAAATATAAAACTATACTACAGAATTGTAAAACATTAATCCCCGAGTTACAAACATCCAACTTACAAATAACCATTATTAAAGAAAAAATTACTAAGCACATAGAAGAACAGGCATTGCTGAAGGAAAATCAACATGGTTTCTGCAAAGGCAAATCATGTCTTACTAACTTGTTAGAATTCTTTGAGGGTGTAAATAAACACATAGATAAAGGGGACCCAATTGATATTGTTTACCTTGACTTTCAAAAGGCTTTTGACAAAGTCCCTCACCAAAGGCTCCTAAATAAGCTCTTCAGCCATGGAATCAGGGGACAGGTCTTGTCCTGGATTGGAACCTGGCTAAACTGTAGGAAACAAAGGGTGGTAATAAACGGACACTTCTCTGGGTGGAAAGAGGTGAGAAGTGGCGTACCCCAAAGGTTCAGTTTTGGGTCCGTTACTTTTTAATTTATTCATTAATGATCTGGATGTAGGAGTGAATTCTGAGGTAGCAAAGTTTGCAGACGACACTAAATTGTTCAGGGTAGTTAAAAATGAAACTGATTGTAAAGAGCTCCAGAAAGATCTCTCGAAAGTGAGTGAATGGGCAACAAAGTGGCAAATGCATTTTAACCTAAACAAGTGTAAAGTCATGCACATCGGGGCAAAGAACCCCAACTACACCTACAAATTGATGGGGTCAAAGCTTTCTGAGACAAACCAGGAAAGGGATCTTGGGGTCTTGGTGGACAGCTCAATGAAGATGTCAACCCAGTGCGCAGCAGCAGTGAAAAAAGCAAATTCTATGCTAGGCATGATCAGAAAGGGAATCGAAAATAGGTCAGCAAATGTTGTATTACCTCTCTACAAATCGATGGTAAGGCCACATTTGGAGTACTGTGTACAATTCTGGTCTCCGCACCTTAAGAAGGATATAACGGAACTGGAAAAGGTACAGAAAAGGGCAACAAGAATGATCCAAGGGATGGAGTGGCTCCCTTATGAAACCAGGTTGCAACGCCTTGGTCTTTTCAGCCTTGAAAGACGGCGTTTAAGAGGTGACTTGATCGAAGTGTATAAAATCATGCATGGGATAGAAAAGGTGAATAAAGAAAAACTGTTTTCTTTGTCACAAAACACTAGGACTAGAGGGCACTCCCTGAAGCTCCAAGGTAGGAAAATTAGGACTAACAAAGGGAAATATTTCTTCACCCAGAGGGTCATTGGGTCATGGAACTCACTTCCAGAAGAGGTTGTGACAGCTGTCAGCCTGAACAACTTCAAGGCAGGATTAGACAGATTCATGGATACCAAGTGTATCGGTAGTTACTGAAAAGGACATTCAAGTGCCACCTCGGAGTTGGTTGAGGTAGGCAGGATTTCCCTGGGTACTGGTTGTGGGGGTCGGGAGCAGGTCAGGGTTTTGCCCTCCCTTCTGCTCGAGATCCCCGTGTACAACTGGTGGGCCACTGTGTGATACAGAATGCTGGACTAGATGGGCTGAGGTCCGATTCAGCATGGCTCTTCTTATGTTCTTATGTTCTTAACTCCCAGTTAAGAATGGGGATGAGAAACATGAAGTGAGAGAAATCTACTATGAATGGAAATTCACTCCTGAAAGAGTTATCATGGGGGAAAGGTGTCTCCACTGAAGATTTTCACCAGCCCTTGTTTCCATGTCAGATTTTTGAAAATCACGGACAGAAAGTGAAGTGAAATCTTCTGAGCAGGGGTACAGACAGCAAAACAGACACCACGGAGGCGTTAACCCTTCCCTATGCTATCCAAAGCTAAAAGATACCTACTTTTGGCTGGAGTTACACTTAAAAACATACCTGTTCTGGCTTCCAAACAAATTCAACTTGAACATACCTACAGAACCTATCTTGTTTGTAACTTGGGGAGTGTCTGTGCTGAAACTATTGAAGAGATAACAGAAGTGGGGTAACATGGTCAAAAGAGAAGGCCAAAAGGAGATTCTTAACCACAAAATGTTGATTGGAAGCCAGAAAAAAGTGAGATAAGACCAACAAAAGAAGATAACTTGCTTACAAGGTGGAAAGTGACCAAGGCACGAACTAAGGTCTTAGCAGAGGAAGCACTAGCACTGTTGCAAAGAAAAGTGGCGTGACTTTTCTACAGCCTCGCTGTGAGGAACAAAAGACAAAGAATAGTAAAAAAAAATAAAGCCAAGACTAGATGCTTCCTTCACAGATTTGTATTGTATTCTCTGAGTAATTTTGCTGCATCACCATTTTGCAGCCATCTCCTTTACAATGCTTTCATACTGTGCAGGTTGCTCATGGACCCTTTTGCTGTTCCATTCCCTCTACTGTTAACCTTTCTTTCATTAAAGGAATTGGGAACTCAAACTTGGCAATGCCTCACCTCACCTCTGGTACAAATATTAATTTAATATCAGTAACAAAACTGAACTTGAGTCTATATTTCCATTGAACTCTAATGGCAGTAATACAATTTACTATATCTGGATAAAGTATAGTATATGATATTGTATGGTATAGCTGCACAGTATAACTGCAATGGTGAAAGCAATAGGATTTATTTATAAATATAAAGTCACATATCTTGAAATCTTGTAAAACATAAAGCAGTATGTAAGTAGTCCTCAGGGTAAATAAAAAAATAACTAAGCAGACTTTAAAAAAAGTTCCATTCCCAAAAGCTGAAATATTGACATTAAAAGTGATGCTCGGATCACTGTGTCCTGGAAGTCTGATAGGAGCTAGCCATTCCACCCTGTAAGGGTGACGAACCTATTTGGGTTCGCCCAAAGAGACTTATGGAACCCACAAGGTTCCTGAATGCTCTGAGGGATTTGGATCCCACCAGCGATTCTGTCGATAGGCAAGTGGAGTTCTGGAACATCAGTCTCTCCGCTGCCTTAGATGAAATCGCCCACAGACGCCCTCTCAAACCTTGTGTACATTGCTCACCTTGGTTTACCGAGGAACTACGAGTGATGAAACGGGGAAAGAGACAGCTAGAGGGCGTGTGGCGAGATCTCCGTGACGGAGCATCGAAATTGGCTTATAAACAATTTAAAGACGTTTATGAGCTGGCTATTAGGGAAGCCAAAAAGGTTTACTACTCTTCCCTGATATAGTCGGCTAGGTCATGCCCAGCTCAATTATTTAAGGTGATTCGGTCATTGACGACAATTCCGGCAGTCCAAAACGATAGGGAATTGGCTCCAACAGTTGAGGCTTTCCAGAGCTATTTCGCCGACATAATTTCGACCCTCCGCCGGGATATCCCAGCCACAATTGATACAGTAAGTGAACTCGAGACTCCGTAGCCACTCGATGGGCGCACCTTCAGCTGTTTCCAACTGCTGGACGCAGCAGCTGTCGATGAGATTCTGGTTGCAGCTAGGCCAACTACATGCTAACTCGACCCGTGCCCCTCCTGGCTAGTTAGATCTTGTCGGGAGGGGTTACAAGACCCCCTGTGTAGGATAATTAACAGCTCCCTTGAGCAAGGAGTGTGTCACACCACAGCACGGTTCCGGCGAACCAAACCGCCGCCATGTCTCTAGCAAGAAGTCAGAGAGGCCAGAAAGCCAGGCTCAGCCGCTTCCCTCAACAGGGCCCCAGCAGGTCAAAGAGAAGCGCAGCGCGGCCCTTTCCCATAGAGATAATAACACTGGAGCCGAGTCAGCTCGCAGCCTCCCTTTTCCACAGCTGTCCTAGCTAACAAGATGGAATTCCAGAAGTCTGCAGATAGGAGAGAAATGAAAGACTCCCTTTCTGTTCCCGTGGGAAGGCCCAGGAGAAGTCAGCGCATTGCGGAGTTAGGTAGAGACAAACCTATAAAGGCCCAAGTGGGACTTCAGTCTTTATCTCGTGCCCACTTTTGAACTACCTTGCCCAGCTCCACTGAGGGGACCAGGGAGATCCGCCTAGCCGTGGGACCTTGTTACCAAGTCGGGCTATCGGGCCTGTGGATTAGCCTTTGTGGCATCAAGAGACTTTATCCTTTGCAACTTCCAGAGACTTTGTCCGATGCAACTTCCAGAGACTTGCCTTTCAGTTGAGGACTGATTTTTGACCTTTTATTGCTTCTATTTGATTTTTACTTTTACCTTTCCTATATCATTTATTCTAAATAAAGCATTTAACCGCAGAGACTGTGTCGTGAGTGGGTTACTAAGGTCCAGGGTACAATAGAGTGTTTCCAGGGGGTTTGAAGGAGGCTATGGTAAGACCTGAAGAAACCGAATTTAGATCCTTCGGTTCTCTCCAGTTACCGCCCAGTTTCAAACTTGCCGTTCCTGGGTAAGGTGATTGAGAGGGCAGTAGCGGGTCAGCTGCTAAGGTTCTTAAATGACACAGCTGGACTTGATCCTTTCCAGTCCCGCTTCCATATTGGACATGAGACAGAGACTGTGCTTGTCTCCATTATAGATCAACTTTGCTGCCAGTTGGACCATGGTGGGTCAGCGCTGCTGGTGTTGTTAGATCTCACGGCAGCCTTTGACACGGTCAATCACGCATTATTGACCCACCGTTTAGCCGTGATGGGAGTTAGGTTAAATGGGTGGCCTCCTTTCTTCAAGACCGGGGATAACGTGTGGAGGGGGGGTGGTGGCTTCTGGGAGACTCCCATTAAGTTGTGGGGTTCCCCAGGGAGCTATCCTCTCCCCTTTATTGTTTAATATCTATATGTGTCCACTTGCCTGACTGGTTTGTGATTTTGGTCTGGAGTGTCATCAGTACGCTGATGACACCCAGCTGGTGCTGAGAATGGATAGCAGGCCGGACACCCGATTGTTTCCATCAATGCCTTGAAGCCATGACTGGATGGCTGCGTTCTAGCCGGTTGAAGGTGAATCCATTGAAGACGGAGATCCTATGGCTGGGTCGTCCTGATGTCGGTGAGTGCCGGTTGCCTACCCTGGATGGCGAGCGGCTAAGCTCGTCATCTTTGGTAAAAAGCCTGGGGGTCCAATTTGACCCACTGCTATCGACGGAGACTCAGGTCTCTATGGTTAGCAGGTCTGCATTCTTCCATCTCCGACAGGCTAGGCGACTGGCTCCTTAACTATCCAGGAATGACCTAGGTACGGTGATTCAGGCGACGGTCATCTCGAGGCTAGACTACTGTAATGCTCTCTACATCGGCCTTCCCTTGTCGACAACCCGGAAACTAAAGCTGGTGCAAAATGCTGCTGCTCGATTGCTGGTGGGAGCATCGACAAGAGAGCACATTACACCAATTCTACAGCAATTGCACTGGCTACCAGTAGAGTATCGGATTGTCTTCAAGGTGCTTATTTTGACCTTTAAGGCCTTGTATGGTCTAGAGCAGTGTACCTGAGGCACCGCCTCACCCCATATGTTCCCCCGAGATCGTTGCGATCAGAAGAACAAAGTCTTCTAGTGATTCCATCAATCCGTTCCTGCCGCCTTTCAGCAACAAGACAAAGAGCCTTTTCTGTGATGGCGCTGACTTTATGGAATGAGTTACCAGATGGAACTCGTGCCATCACAGAGTTAGCCCCCTTCCGGAGGGCCTGCAAGACGTTCCTTTTTAGGCAGGCTTTCAATCTAGGCGCCTCCTGATAATCCTGTCCATACCCTTGTGTTTTTATATATCCAAACTGTTTTTATGTGTATTTTATAGTTTTTATGTAAACCGCCCCGAGTCTGCAGGGAGGAGCGGTATATAAAAGTGAAATAAATAAATAAATAAATAGATAAATAAATAATATTTATTTCACTTTTATATAACGTTCCTCCATTTAATTCACTTTTATATACCGCTCCTCCCTGCAGGCTCCCTGCAGGCTGTATTCCCCAGTGTATTTTCTGAAGAAATGTATTGGAGCCTAGGGATAGAGACATGGCAGCTACATAGCATTGGAAATAATATCAAGAGATGACTTGGAACAATAAGGAACATTTTTCTTTCTCCTACAAAAAGAAATGTCCTTCTGTAGCCAATCAGTTGGTTAGCTGATGGCCAAGCTAGCTATCCTTCTCATACAACAGAAGGTTTGGGGGTCTGTGGGGGTTGTCTAATCCAGTCATTTATACGACTTAGCAAAAATTTTGGCTGCACAGTTACAAACCCCTAATGGGCTCACTACGCACTACATCAAGGACTTAGCCCACTTCATAGAAAAAATCAGCAACCTCAAGCTAAATACCAATGACAAACTGATCAGCTTCGATGTGGTGTCTTTATTTAGCATGGTTCCGGTAGCAGACACCATTGCACAAATCAACCATAAGTTCCCAGAAGACATCACAGCTCTGTTTCACCATTGGCTCACCACCAGCTACTTTCAGTGGGACAATGAATTCTATGAACAGAAAGATGGAGTAGCTATGGGGAGCCCTCTCAGCCCAGTCATAGCAAATTTCTACATGGAACATTTTGAAAAACAAGCCCTTGGAAACCACAACAAAAAAAGCCCACAATATGGTTCCGATATGTGGATGACACTTTCACCATTTGGAGCCATTAAGAAAAAGAACTAAACGGGTTCCTGGACCATTTTAACAGCATACACCCAAACATCCAATTCACCATGGAAAAAGAAAATGAAGGAAAGCTGCCTTTTCTAGATGTCCGCAAACCACATCAACAATTGAGTCACACAGTTTACAGAAAACCTACACACACAGATAGATACCTACATAAAAACTCCAACCATCACCCAAGTAAAAAAAGAAGCACCCTTAAAGCCTTGGCAGACCGTGCAAAAAAAATCTGTGAATCCCACCTCCTCCAAGATGAACGGAACCATCAGAACTGGGGTCTACAGGCCAATGGATACTCCATCTCAGACATCAGAAGAGCTGCAAGACCAAGAACAAGCCACGAGAGTAAAGACAAAGATCCACCCAGATGAAAGTGTTCTTGCCATACATCAAGAAAACCACTGACCGCATAGGGAACCTGATGAGGAAACACAACAAGAAGTCAGCCATAGCAGAGCACCTGATGAACCAACCTGGACACAGCATATTATTTGAGAACACAGAAATGCTGGACCACTCTCACAACCACCATGTCAGGCTACACAGAGAAGCAACTGAAATCCATAAGCATGTGGACAATTTCAACAGAAAAGAGAAAACCATGAAAATGAACAATATCTGCCTACCAGTATTAAAAAAAACTCTAGAATTATAACAGCAAAATAACACCCAAACACAGTGAAACTGCAGAGAGGAAGCAATCAGGGACAGCTAATCATCTCTCAACGAAAGATTCCCCCAGGCACTAACAAGCCACACCAAAAAAACTGTCAGGTCATCAAATGCTAATCAAGGTTGCCAGTTGAAACATTCACACCTAGCTCCAACAGACAAGAGCACTTTGTCCCACCCTGGACATTCCACAGATATATAAACCCAATTTTTCTAGTTCCAACATACCTCACAACCTCTGAGGATGCTTGCCATAGATGCAGGCGAAACGTCAGGAGATAATGCCTCTAGAACAGGGGTGGGCAATTACCAGCCCTCCAGGTGTTTTGAACTTCAACTCCCAGAAATCCTAGCCAGTTTACCAGCTCTTAGGATTTCTGGGAGTTGAAGTCCAAAACACCTGGAGGGCCGGTAATTGCCCACCCCTGCTCTAGAACATGGCCATATAGCCCGAAAAAACCTATAACAACGCATTTCTAAAAAGTCTGGTGTACTTCCTCCAGCCCCTAACTAATTTGCTGATGATCAAGCACATAGTCTTTCTCATATGGTTTGGCAATCTCTAGTCTCAGGTAGCTGGCATCTCCACAGTTGCAGATTTAGTGTATTTGAAGGAAGAGCCAGAACTTTGTGGTTGTCTTGTATGATTGGTACTCATCCTAAACAACTAAATGACTGGTTGCTTTAGAAGCAAGTCCCATAGCTAATATACAGTTATCCCCTGCCCTCCAGCTGCTATTTATAGAGCATTTTAAACCCTAATCTTTCTCATTTAGTGAATTTCAAAAAGTAGAGACATGAACAAAAGTAAGTATTACTGCTCCCTATGTATGAACTCAACTTAACTTAGCTACTATTTTACCTATTACAAATATGATATAATTACAAGTATCATATTCCTTCATTTTAGAGAGAAAGAATTAAAATCTATATCCAATATCCTGCTTTACATGTTTGTGAAGAATGTTTTGGAAGAAAACCAGCAGTATTGCCTCATCTTGCTTGCAAAGAGCTGAGCAAAATATCTGCTGCTGTTTTAACACTTTGCTCAATAAATACCTCTATCTGCAGCTGAACATTTTTCAATATTCTCAGAGCTGATCACTTTGAATGATGTAAGTTTCAATTGTACATTTTTATTAGTTTGACACAGGTAACTAGAATAATACCTAGAATGTTTAAATTTATCATGTTTTAGCGATCCTGGCGGAGGGATTGAGATGTCAGAATTTGTTCGAGAAGCCACTCCACCAGTAGGTTGCAGTTCAAGAAATTCCTTTGCTGGCCTAGACCTGAACAACCAGGTAAGAATTAATACTTTTGTTTCTGTACCATCATGTTGCTTCTTTCCTGGTTACAGTAATTGAAAAGTTCTCCCATAGTAAAGTATTTATGGGTTTATCTTCACTTCTCATTCTTTCTTTATTTTTTAAAATGAGAGCAGTCTCTTTTTTAGAATATTTTTGTTGCTACTGGATTTTTTTATCTTAGAAATTTTTAGATGACTCTTGATTACTGAAAAATTGCATGTGTCTACAATATGATAAAATGTTTTATTAAAATAGTATATTGAAGCAATTGTTGCTGCTTTGATTTATTAAAATGCATAATGCACTTTACATTTTGACAGTTGTACAAAGAATCTGAGGTTGTCTTGAGTTGCAGTTTAGAGTGAGAGAAGTTATAAATAAAGTAATGAAATGTAAATATACTAAATGTTTTGGCATGTATGTGAAATAAATAATTATTGGAAGTTCTTTATTTTGTATTTCTGGTTAAAGGAATTGCATTTTAAATCATAGATATTTTCATATATGCTGTTATTTTTGAGTACTGAAAAGTCTAGTGAAAACTTGTACATTCTTTCTTTTCTTCTAAAATGTATATGTGATTGGTTTTTCAAAAAATAAGCACCAACAATATTTATTACTCTCCTTTAAAAAAAAGAGTCTTAATCTTACCATGCTACCAAATTACGAATAAAGGAGAAATGAGTACTGTGGCTTTGCCAGTGTCCTTTGTTTAGGGAGGTTAAAACAACTCTTCTGTTTATTTGGAAGTTCATGTATTGATCCCCATTTTAGATTGGATCTGGTTTATCTCGTCGTGGAACAGCAGCTACCATTAAAGGTAAGATTTTTTTTCTTTAACTCACCTTCATGGAACCTCATCAGTCATTTTGCATATCAAGGAACTTTCCCCTTTTTCCATTAATGCCGGTATACAATTCATCTGTTGTTATTATTTCCCATTGAACCAACTTCAACTTATGGTATCCCTAAGCACATCTACACTAACCATTTAATGTGAAGGTCTCTGGACTTAGCTTCATAGCGGCCAAACTATCCACCGAGGTAATGTAGTGTAATACAGGGCAAGGCTGTCTTAACGTGGCCTTGATTGTATTAACCAAGATGTGGGTTACCCTGAATTCTGCCCCAATATTCAGACCGACCTGCAACTTTGGGCTCATGTAAACAGTTGGACCAGTTCCCAGACAGAACCAGCTGCAACTGCTTATATGGCTAGGATGGCATGGAAATAGAGGATGGCATTTACCATCCCCTCCCGTTCTCCTTATGATGGCAGTTTCTTTGCATGAATAGCTTACAACTGACCCAACAAGACCCAGGTGGCACCCAGAGAATGTCTCAACAAGAGAAATGGAAGGAGACAGTAAGAATTGCCATCCAGGGTGAGCGGGTGGGGTTGGCTGTTGGCTGTGTAACCCATCCAAGGACCAATCCTGTATGCAAGGATCCCTTACTTTGACTTTGGTAGGATTCCTCTTGTTTTGTGTCTTGGATACTTAGATCACTCTCTACTTATGAAATGAATTATGTTCTAGAGAATGTTTTCTGTGACGTACAGCCATTCAAAGGGTTCTAGCACCGTTCTGTGGTTTGCTACTCTATAATGAATTGTCCATATTTTAGGTTTCTTTTTTTTTTTTTAAATAATAGTCTTTATTGTTTTTGCAGATTAAAAACAGTGGTGTGAACATTGAAGAGCTTGAAAGGGAGTGTTGGGATACACTGAAAGGGCTAGAGTGCCAGTAGATATCTACCTAGTGTAGATAGAAAGGGGGGGGGAATTACGGGGGAAAATTGGGGGAAAAGGGGGCAAGAAGAAGCAGTGCACGATGAAAGGGTCCGGAGTTGATAACCCTTCTTTACAGTAGGTTTCCTTGAATATATAAAGTCTCTTGAACATATTCACGTATTAGCTTCCCGGCGCGTCCTTACTGAGCCTATAATAGGAAAATAAACTATGAACCTTCCATAAGACATCTAGTAGAATTCTATTTATGCTTATTTCTTCTTCCACAAGGTTACATATCTAAATCCACTTTACACTCCCTCTTACAATATTCTTGTAATAATTTCCAATCCCATTTGGTGTTGCCCATTTCTTTATTATTATTCCCCCTCCTGAGTGCCTCTGTAAGTTTTTCCATTTGGCATATTTCCATAAGCTTTCCTCTCCAGTCTGATAGGGATGGGATGGTCTCCGATCTCCAGTAGTAGGCCAAGAGAGTCTTGGCCGCTGTTGTGGCTATTATGAAAATCCTTTTTTCACTTCTATTTAAGTCGTCTCCTAGTATACCTAGGAGAAACCTATCCGGGCTCTTTATTATACTTGTCTTTAACATTTTCTCCAGCTCTCTGTGGATCATATTCCAATAATCTTTTGCTCTTGGACATAGCCACAGCATGTGAAAGAATGTTCCAGATTTGTTATTGCAAATCCAACAATTTGGCTTTGATTTCTTATAGATATTAGCTATTTTGGCTGGTGTAAGATACCACCTATACAGTATCTTAATCCAGTTTTCTCTATATTTGTAACACAAGGATATATTTACATTTTCCATCCAGATTTTCTTCCATTGCTCCGCATTTAAATTATACCCTATATTTCTAGACCACTCCTTCACATGTGTCCTGTTGATGTCCTTATCGATATGCCCCTTTAGCAAAATTTTGTATATTTTAGACATTAATTTCGTTTCACAGCCCATAATTGTTTCTTCCAACTCGTTTGACTGAATTTCAAAACCTACTTTCCCATCTTCTTTTAATCTGTCCCTCAATTGAAAGTACGGAAACCATCCCATCTCATATCCTTCACTGCTTAATTGGGTTCTGGTTTTCATGGTCCAACCCGTTGTCTCGTTGGTTAATAAATCTTTATAGGTTGGCCAGTTCTCCTCCTCTAGTTGCCTTATTTGAAAGGCCTCTTTCGGAGATATCCATAGAGGAATTTTCCTGTTGGTTTGTTTTTTGTATTTATCCCACACTTTCAGGAGAGATTTTCTGATCAGGTGATCATTAAAATTTCTGTCGATTCTTGCCTTATTATACCACAGGTACCCATGGAGACCAAATTTTAGATCAAACCCTTCCAAGTTTATAATTCTGCGTCCCTCCAGAGTGCACCAGTTCTTCAACCATGAGAGGCAGCTGGCCTCGTAATACAATCTCAGGTTCGGGAGGCCTAATCCCCCCCTTTCCTTTGTGTTTTGTAGCACCTTCATTTTGACTCGTGGTTTTTTCCCCGCCCATACGAATTTTGATATATCTCTGTTCCACCTGTCAAAATAGGTGTACTTGGAAACCAACGGTACTGTTGTAAACAAAAAATTCATTTTTGGCAACACGATCATCTTGATTGTGGCGATCCTTCCGAGGAGGGACAGATTTAATTTAGACCATCTTTCTAGGTCCCTTTTTATCTCGTGCCATTTGGGAAGATAATTGTTTTTGAAAATTTGGGAGTTTTTCGGGGTTAGAGTCACGCCAAGGTATTTTACCTTATTGGTTATTTTCATGCCCATCTTAGATTCTAGTTCTTTTTTCTGTTCTGTAGACATATTTTTAACCATTACTTGTGTTTTGTCTCTGTTTATTCTTAGCCCGGCCAGGCTGCCAAATTTTTCTAATTTTTCAATCCACCCCCCTATGGAGTTTCTGGGGTCTTCTATTATAAGTACCAGGTCATCAGCGAACGCTAGGCATTTAATTTTTTCTCTTTTTATTTGAATACCTTTTAATCTATCGTCCTTTCTAATATCCTCAAGGAGTATTTCCAAGATAAGAATAAAGAGTAAGGGGGAAAGCGGGCATCCTTGTCTTACCCCTTTTTGGATTTTCACTTTCTCGGGTTTTTTTTGATTTACAATAACTCTAGTGAATTGCTCACTGTATATAGCCTTAAATGAGTTCAAGATGGAAAATCCAATATCTATCTCCTGTAAGAGGGTTTCCGCGAATTCCCAGCTTGTTTGATCGAAAGCCTTCTCCGCATCCACCATTACAAGAGCGACCTCCCTATCTATTTTCCTGCCGTAGTATTCTATGACGTCGATAATTATTCTCGTATTTGTTTTTATCTGTCGATTCTTAAGAAAACCATTTTGGTCCTCTTTTATCCAATTTCCTAAAATTTTTTTAAATCTTTCCGCCAAAATGTTTGTAAAAATTTTGTAGTCCGAATTTAGGAGGGAGATTGGTCTGTAACTAGATGGATTCTCAGGGTCTTTGCCCTCTTTTCCTATCAGAATAGTATTGGACTCTTTCCATGTGTCGGGGAGGGTTCCTTTTTGAAATATCCTATTAAATTTTTCTCAATATTCTCTATTTCATAAACCTCTAACTGTTTTCTCAGAGCTGCCACAGTTTTTTTAACTTCCTTATTATTTGGCTCTTTTTTGAGTCTTTCCTCCCCTTCTGATATTTTTCTATCTATTTCTTGGATTTTAATTCGTCTATTTCTCTTCCACCTGGACTGTTGTTTTATAAAGATCCCCCTCATATAGGCTTTCCCCGCATCCCATATGGTATTGATGTTTTCGTTGTTTTTGCAATTAATAAGGAAATATTCTTTTAGTAGTTCTTTACTCTCTTTCAGATCCTTTGGATCATTTAATATCCTCAAGGGAAATTTCCAATGAAATTCCGGTTTTGCCCCTCCCAGCTCTAGCTCCATCTGGCAGTGGTCGGAAATGTCCCTTGGCCAGGTCTTGATCGATCTTATTTGATGCATTATTCTGGCGGATGTTAAAAAAAGATCTATCCGAGACCACGAAATATGTCTAGAAGAAAAAAAGGTAAAATCCTTTTCCTTGGCGTGAGTCGCCCTCCAAGCGTCCCTAATATCAAAATTTTTTATGAATGCAAAATAACTTTTGGGTAATTTCCCTCCTGGGGTATTTTTACTTGGTTCTGGATATCTATCCATCCTCGGATCCTCTACTGCATTGAAATCTCCCATCACCACAATCTCCCCAAAGTGCTCATTGTGACTCAATATTTCTTTCTCTAGATCTCTGAAAAAATTTGACTGTGCATCATTAGGGGCGTATACATTGCAAATCAAGACTTTTTCTTCCTCTCTCTGAATAGTAATACCCACGTATCTGCCATTTCTATCTTCGAAGAGTAACTCCGGTCTCAACCTAGGGTCAGCATATATCACCACCCCCCGTTTTTTTTCCTTCGCCGAGGCAATAAATGCCTCTCCGAAATCCTTTCTTTTCAGGAATCTCACGTCTGTTTTTTTTTATGTGAGTTTCTTGCAAACCTATAATGCTAGCTCTCTTTTTCTTTAAGTTATTAAATACTCTCTTCCTCTTGATTGCACTGTTTAGCCCGTTCACATTCCATGAAACACATCTAATTTGCATCTAGTTTGAGTCCGATACTAACTCCTCTACTTCTGTCTGCTCCTTCTGACTGCTCGGTAGTTCGTCCTCGTCGTTTTCCCCTTCCGAATCTCTTCCTTCGGATGGTTCTCTGCCTTTCCGTGGGTCAAGGTCGTCCGTCTCCGTCTCCGGGAGGAGTATGTCATCTTGTTTGTCTTTTACATAGGAGAAATTTTTCCCTTTGTATTGTCTATTGGGTAGGTCCTGGTCAGCCAGGTCGTCCCCGTATTTCCTCAGGAACTCTTTAGCCCTGTCCACTGTAGGGAGCCAGTGTTGTCTATCTTTGAAGGTTGTCATTATCCCTTCTAGTTTCAACCATCGGAATTTGACATTGTGTCGCTTCAAAATGTCCGTTAGGAAGAAGAAGGATTTACGTTTTTCCAGGATTTCTCTAGGCAGCTCTTTTAGAATCAAGACCGTTTTCCCTTTGTATGTCCCTTGCCTATTGGACTGCCATTTCAGGACTTGGTCCCTAATGCATTTTTTTGTGTAATGGGCAATTACGTCCCTTGGGACCTTGTTCCTTTTGGCATACGCCGAGTTGATTCTAAAGACCCTGTCCACCTTGTCCAGGATGTATGGTTCGGGTATGTCTAGTATTTTGGCGGTTATAGCCACGATTATTTCCTTCGTTTTCTGGTCTTCCTCCTCTTCCAACCCGCGAAAACGCAATTGGTATTCAGTTTGGGAATAGTCCATCTTTAGTTGTTTATCCTCTAGAGTTATATTTTTCATCTCCAGTTCTTTAATTTTCTCCGTATTTTTCTTCTGTATTTCTTTCAGTGACTGGTTTTCTTTTTTCAGGACGTTAATCTCTCCTTCCATCCCGGATAATTTTGAGTTCAGGCCTTTTATGTCTTTCTTCATATCTTTAAACTCCGCCTTCATCTCTCCCTTTAATTCTTTTAAATTTGTGTTCACTCTTTTCCTCTCTTCATCACCCTCTTGTATCATCTTTCTGACATCTTGAATTTCCATTAGAAGGTCCCTGAGGCATGGTTCTCCATTGCCCGCCCCTGAACCTCTTCTGTTCAGGTTCTGGTCTCCTTTTTTTTCCTTTTCTGGTTTCCCTCTAGTGGCCATTATTGGCATGGACGCTTTCATTCTTAATGGAGAGGCTCTCCGGAGGGTTGCAAATAGTGTTATCGAGGGTTTAAAGGGCCAACTGTATTGTCTGGTTTCTAACCGGGACTACCCCGGTGCGGAGATATTGCCTTGGGATTGGGGGTTAAGGGTAAGAGTTCAGAGGAGGGGGTTATGTAGATAAGACAGGAGTTTTGGAAGACTTCGAGGGGGGGGTCTTAGCTGTTATCACCTTACCGCTTTCTAGAGCTGGCTATCTGGCGCGGAGGGAGGACACCAACTCGCTTGGCCGAGTAGTCAAGTAGCTTACCCCTTTTATCTCCTTGGAGGATCTCTTTCTGCAGGGCTAGAAGGTCTGGTGGGACCGGGTGGCCTCCCGCTGGGTCTCTGTATTGTTTTCTGGTTCTTTTTATTTCCCTCCTGGGCAATGTCTTCCCTTTAAGTTTGCTTTTTTGTTGATTCCGGCACTTCCCAGCCTCTCTGGGCGTCCCGTTCAGCGGCTCTATGGTGGTGTTCCTCTAAAATGCTCCTTCTTTCCCTTCTTTTCCTGTTCGCCCCCACCGCGTCACTTCCTTCTTCTTCCTCCCAGCCAGAAGGCAGCTTATCAGATCAGGTACCTCCCCCGCATGGCGCCATTAAGGACAGTTTAAGGTATATTCTTGTTTACTTCCCTCCCCCTTTCTAGTTTGAGCTCCGTCTTTGAGCCTCTGTTCTCTTTAACCTCTCCGATGTTTCACCCCTCGTCCCCCTCCGGTTTTTGATATCCCACCTTAAGGGGTTTCTCGGCTCCGTCCAATGGGTATTTTGCCTTTCTTCCCTGCTTTCTTTCTTGGAAGATTCGCTTTCACTCAGCCGGCTCCCCGGATCGTTCTTCTCGTTTATCTTCCCCGGGTGATTAAAAGGGTTGGCTGCGGAGAGGTTTTGACCCGCTGAATTAGCTTGGTCGCGTTCGTAGGCTACCCCTTTGAACCCTCTTCTGTCCTCCCCGATTCCCGCTGGGACCCTTGAGGGGTCTCAGGCTCGACCGGAGAGGCTATTGCTGGGTCTCGGGCTTGCGCTCTTCCTTCTCGTGCGCTAGCGGGGGCTTTCCTTCCCCCCCAGTAGCCTTTTCTCCTCGCCACCTGGGAGCAGGGCTCTCAGTGTGCACCCCTCTCCGCCATGTTCCAACCGGAAGTCCATATTTTAGGTTTCTTTTCACTGTTTTCATTTTTAAAGTTAGAAAGTTATAATTGGTAATGCAGTTAACAAAGCCTCTGTAAAATAAGCTTCTTTTAAAAAGTCTCTTAATAAGGTTTTAGGATAGTATGGACCGGGTTGTGGCGCAGCTGGTTGGGAGTCAGCTGCATTAACATCACTATTGACTGAGAGGTCATAAGTTCGAAGCCAGCCCGGGTCCGAGTGAGCTTCCGGCCATTTATTTATTTATTTATTGTTCAATCTTGTATGCCGCCACTCCCCGAGGGCTCGGAGCGGCTCACAGCACAATGTAAAACATCATAAAAGCAAAGATTAACATTAATGATACCATTAATTGTCTAGCTTGCTGTCGAACTTTGCAGCCCAACTTGACAGTTGCATCTGTCAAGTAGGAAATTTAGGTACTGCTTATGCAGGGAGGCTAGTTTAACTAATTTACAACACCATAAAACTTTCCAGCAGTGCAAAAAGAATGAGGAAGTACTCCATCGGTGTCACAAGTGGATGGTGAAGCAACAACTCCCCCGGTGGCCGGAATTCAAAAAAGCATACCCTCATGAAGCTGGAAAGTTAAATAGTTTCTGTGTCTCTGTCTATATATGTTGTGTGTCTATGGCATTGAACATTTGCCATGTAGATTGTGATCAATCTTGAGTCCCCTGCGGGGTGAGAAGGTTGGAATAGCAATACTGTAAATAAATAAATAATAAATACATACTATGAAAAATAATCTGTTCTTTCTGTTATTGTGCAGGTGATACAGACACCGCAAAGACGTCTGATGATATCAGCCTGAGTCTGGGTCAGAGTTCTAGTCTCTGTAAAGATGGAAGTGAAGAGCAGGGTGAGTCATATCATCTCTTGTGCAAGCTGTCTCTATTGAAATAATTGAGACTCCATTTTGGGGAAAATGCACGAAAACAGTTGTACGACCAAGACTGCTTTTTGCATAGTTGTAGCAGTGTGTCCTTAATTTTGAGGATGTATTACATGTGTGTCTTGTAAGCAAGTCTAAAGTAATCGTTATAGAACTCCTTTTTATTTTTTTTATTTTTTTTGTGAACTAATAAATTAAAAGTCTTGAAAGTGGTATCTTTGTATGTCAATGAAATAACATATAAATGTCTGAGAAGTTTGAGTTTTGACCCAAACTTTATGGGAACTTTCAAAAGGACGTAGCACTATTCCCAAAATGTTCACAATCCCACTAACTTATTTACTTATTTATTTATTTATACCCTGTTCTTCAGCCACAAAAGGCTCTCAGAGTGGCTTACAAATTGTAATTTTGCCCTCAATCTTACAATCTACTGTAAATTATTTATTTATTTATTTATTTGGTGTCAGAAGCATTACATAATAAAAAAGTATAAAACTGATAAAATAGAGGGAACACAAGTGGCTAAATAATTTTAAACCAAAACTGGGCAACAATGACAGCATTGTCTGTAGCTTTAAACACTTCTTCCTCAGTATGTGAGGCGTGGCATTGTAGGCAAGCATACAGATGCTGAGTTGTTTATTCTGTTTCACAGTCGCAGAAGGTGGAGGATTCTTAGTGGCTGCCGATAAATTTCCAGTCCCAATTCAAAGTGTATTACCTACAGGGGTGCTCACACTTTTTCAGCATGCAAGCTACTCTTAAAGCAACCAAGTCTAAAAGATCTACCTGCCCCCGCCGCTGTGCGCTCCCGCCGCCGCGCGTGCTCCTGCTGCTGTTTTCCGCCCGCACAGCGCTTCTTCTGCCTACGGGGCATTGCAGGAAGGAGAAAGCACGAGGCGGGGCATCCAGAGGGAGCGCTCCGCCCTGCCTGCCTCGCTGGCAACGGAGGCTGCACAGCTGCTTCTGGACGAGAGAGAGGCAGGGCGCTCCCTCCATAGGCCCCGCCTTGTGCTTCCTTCTTCCTGCAATGCCCTGCAGGCGAAAGAAGCACCGCGAGAGCGAAAGCCAGCAGCAGGAGCATGCGTGCGCGCAGGGTGTGCGCATGCATGGCAGGGGCGCCTCATCCGGCTGGTGAAGCCCGAAGATCACCTGGAAGAGGGCCGAAGGTCTACTAGTAGCTCCCGAGCTACCTAATGAGCACCCCTGCCCTAAACGGTTCAGGCTCTGTCTATCTTCGTGACTGTATCTTTGACAAAAGGACCCCCCCCCCAACCCCACCAGTATTCAAATTTGGGCATATTGAGTATTTCTGCCAAATTTGATTCAATGAATGAAAATACATCATGCATATCAGATATCACATTATGATTCATAACAGTAGCAAAATTATAGTTATGAAGTTGCAACAAAAATAATTTTATGGTTGGGGGTCACCACAGCATGAACTGTATTAAGCGGTCACAGCATTGGGAAAGCTGAGAACCTCTTACAGAGTCTATTAACAGGTGTAGGTTTGAGGCATTCTGTTATTATTCTACATGTAAAACACTGGAGGGCAATTAGATTGCCTAAGGAGTAGAAAACTAGAATTGTGACCCTGGTAAGATACTAAATCTAGGGGGGACAAAAAGAACAACCGTAAGTAAGGGGAACAACAGCCCCCAACATAGCCGGGAGACACCATCTGCGCTGCAAGAGTGGTGCATCCACTCCAAACTGGGCCCCCTGCAACCTCACAAGAGCCACACCATAGTGGGAGCGGGCCCCAATAACAAGGGTGGCAACATCCACGCAGAAAGGCCACACTGAGATCAGCCAGCGGCCCCAGACAAAAGAGAAGCAAGGGGAAAGACACAGACATTAGGGGATCCAAAATGGAGGGCAAGCCCTTATAGATCTGGGACCGGGGAAGAAGGCAAGTACTCTTGGCGGGAGCGCCATTTTGAAGAAGGAAAAAGACTCACTCACGACTGGGTAAAAGGGAGCAGAGAAATAGGAACACCCAAGGCCCCCTACACAAAACAGTAGGGAAGAGAAACACCAGTGGGCAATCAAGGACGCAGAGAGGAGGCTGGGAAACGGAAGGGAGTGCAGGAGGGGTGCAAGAACAACAGAGAATAGCACGATTGACAATAAAATTATGTCGGCACTACATGAATGGACCTCAAAAGCAAAAGAGCAGAAGAGAATGCAAGAAAGGAGACCAGAGGAGGGAAAAATAACTGTCAGGATTGGGAGACTTGAGCTTGGGTGAAGTTCAAGCTCCCAGCCTGGCATGAGATTGCATCGACCTTTGCCCTAGTTCTTGGGTGACCTTGGGCTCCAGTTATATAAGACTGTGCTGAGTCATGTGGAAGTGAGGTAACTTCCAGATGTGTGCAAGGCTGAAGAGGGAAGTGATGTAACTCCTCTGAGCCTGGACATTGGACAATTGGACTCCTAATGCTGACTCATGGGGCCATGAGGTCACATCCCTTTGGACTATGGGATATGCTGAATCACCGGATATGGTGCAACCCTGCCTGGACATTGCATGGGCAATGGGAGGGGGGGTTGGGGTATATAAGTTGTGTTTTGGTGGCGGGCAGGTGCTTTTGCTTCACATGTGTCGTACCTGCAATAAAATCGTGTTGGACCGTGCTTTCAATCTACGCGTGATCCTTACCGAGAGTTGGAGAGTCGTTACAATAACTTTAAGGGACATCCTTACAGAACTACGAAAACTTGGGGAAGCTCAAGATGGGTGTCTACAAAAGATCGAATCCATAGTGACTCGACAAGAAAAGCAAATCAAAACGATCCAGGAACACACTCAACATGCAAAAATAGAATCAACCAAAGAAGTGCTCCCCACAAAGCTAGAGCTGATGACCATCTATGAAGATGGAAAAGAAGCACCTCAGGACAAGGGGGAAAACGCAGCAATACATGAAGGTAGAGAGAAGAGAGGGAAGGAGAATACAAAATCGCAAGAAATACCAGAAGAAAGAGAATTTCACTTCAAAAATGGTGAGGAAGTTTCACTGGAAGCTTCAAGAATGACTACGAAGAATTCTAAAACCTCTGCCCCCCAAAAAAGAGAAGAAGGGAAAAACCAAGAGGCTGTTGCAACATCTAAAAGCTTCATCCTGGATGTGGATAAGAATGAAGACAAAAAGATTGGGATGCAGCCCAATAGGAAGAGAAGCTGGATGAAAACAATCCAACAAAGAAGAAAGAAAAGCCTAAAGAAAAGTGGTCCCTACTCTATAGGGGCATATTTTAGTCCTCCAAGATGTGGCACCCTGAAGGTGGATGTAGAAGGCCTCGAATCTCCTAAAGAGAACGGTTAGGAAGGAGGCCGAGGAAAATGAAAAGGACAGATCCTGCTACATCAAAAGACAAGGAACGGACAATGGATACCAAACACTTGAAGGATTTTGAAGGCTAAGAGAGAAAAGAAAAAAACAAAAAACAGATTGCTTTTATACCAAGAGGGTTATGAAGACCCGTTTCTGAAAAAAGAGCCTAAGAAGAAGACTTTTTTTAAAAAAGAAATGTCAATCTTAACCAAAAAAAAAGGGAGAGAGACTGTACGAGATAAACAAGAAGAACCTATAAATAAGGAAGCTAGAAGAAAACAAGTTACCCCTATCTCTATCTTTTCTCACTACCCTCACCCATTATTTTCCTTCCCAGATCCCTGTCCAAACCACCACCCTCACCGCCTTTAACCCTTACCCCTTCATACCCCTCATCCCTCCCTATACCCTCAAATTGCCCTACCCCAAAACCACCTTCCCCTTCATCTGGATGTATTCAAAACTTTCAATAAAAAATTTAATTAATAAAAAAAGATACTAAATCTAGGTAAGTACGTGTTCCTGTGAGGTTCAAATCTACTATATTAAATAATAAGAGCTGTCAATGCTGTCCTCAAGGACTCTGGGGCAAGTATCAACTATCTATAATATACTGAAACCCTAGGGTATGGGAATGCCTGTATGCTTAGTAAATAATATACAAGAATATCAATCAATCAAAACTTTATTACGGTCACAGACCAGCACAAAGCGGGCACAAGCGCCCTAAGAGGAGAAGGACAACTCCCCAGTAAACAGTTATTTAAAATCAGACTAGAAATCAGTATAAAAATATATTTTAAAAGACAGGATATTGTTGCCTTATGGTGTCAATCATCACCCGTCTGATATTAAGGGCAGCAGCACAGAACTTAGCAACACTGTAAGTCATTGCAGTGTTAGAGTCCAAGCAGCAGGGTGGAATAACATCTTTCACTGCGCCCCGGATACTTTAAAAGCCATGGTCCAATGAGATTGGATCTAAGATCTCTGTAGAACATGCATTGAAGAAGCACGTGCTCAGTTGTTTCCACATGACCAGACCCACAGGGGCATAGTCTCTGCTTGAAGGGGGTCTTCTGATACCTCCCCTCCAATACAGCCGATGGGAGGGCATGGCATCTTGCCAGGGTAAAAGCCCTTCGGTGTTTGGGCACCTCCAGGTCTGTTAGGTATGCCATGGGGGCAGTGAGGTATCTAGTGGCTTCACTAACAATGAAGGCTGGGGAACAGGCTAGGTCGGATTGGCGCTCTATGTCCAGGATCCGTTGCTTAATGAGATCCTTGGCTTGGTCCCATCTCATGCTTAGCAATTGTCCTTGGGAGAAACCTAGCGTTGCGATCTTTGCTGAGACTGTTTTAATCCATGTGGACTGGAAGTCGTCTCTCATGATGAAGGGGGCAAGACCACATGGGGAGAAGCATAGGTGTAGCCAGTAATTGAGAATAGCTGTCCATATTCTCGCTTCCACTTTCATGAAGCCTGTCTCCAATCGCAGAGTAGCGTTAGGGACACATCTGGGAGCCTGTAGAGCCGCTCTTCGAAATTTCGATTGGACACGCTCTAGTGGGGCAAAATTTGAGAAGGGTCCCAAGCTGGGCTCCATACAGCATTTGTACAACTGATTGTGCTTCAAAAACTTTAAGAGCCACCGGTATAAAGTGACCTCCTCCCGTCCTGAGATATCTTAGGATAGCGGATGAACTCTTTTGTGCTGTCTCTGCTGCACACTCTGCATGGGCTTTCCTGCTGTTGCTGCTATGGAGGGTAACACCAAGATATTTAAAGCTTAAGACCTGCTCTATTTTGTTTCCTTCTATTCTCCAGTTGTGCCTCTTGGGTCGTTTAGCAAACACCATAATTTTAGTTTTCTGAAAGTTGAGGTGCAACTGTTCTTCCTGGCAGTAATTTGTTAATGCTCTCAGGGCTCTTTTCAGTCCAACTTGAGTTCTAGAAAGAAGAACTGCATCATCAGCATAGAGCAGGGTGGATAGATGCCTTCCAGCTAGTTTTGGAGGATGGAAATCCAAGTTGTATAGGTGTTCCACCATAGAGTTAATGTAGAAATTGAATAGAGGTGGAGCCAAAATGCACCCTTGCTTGATGCCCTTCTCAGTTTTGACTGCTTTGGTAAGATGGCCCTGGGAACTGCATCTTACTTTCAGAGTAGTTCCTTCATGGAGTGTTCGTAATAACTGTAGAAGTCGCCTGTCTATTGAAGTGGACCCAAGCTTTTCCCATAGCTTGGTACGGGAAATGGAAACAAGAATATCAACACAGTGCATACCAACTGTAAAGAAGCCTCTCCCCGATAGTCACCAAAAGGGGCTGAAAGGCTGCAAATGCCGGGGCCCAAATGTGCCAAGCGACGCTGGACGCAAAGGCTGGCGGCATGCGGGGCAACTAGTCCCCCTGCAGACCTGAATAGTCAATGCTCACAAGTATCAATGTGAGGATGTCATCACAGGAGCACCTGTTGCTGTGCGCCTGGTGACGCTCAAATTGGATGTAGGAAACTCGCGGAGCTGTTGCTAGGTTCGCAGGCCTGGGTAATCGACAATCAGTGAGGTCGATGGAGTGATGCAATTGCAGGCGAACGTCTCAGTGAGTCCCGTTTGGATAGTAATAATCCTTCGATGTGGCGCAGTGGGAAAATAGCTGAGTTGTAATAATATAAATCTGTGCTTAGAAAGCACAATGTCCTGAGAAGTTCTAAGTTCCAATATAAGCCTCTGGGGGAAAGAAACCTGGCGCAGCGAGTCGGGTCAAAGGCTAAAGCAATTCAATGTCAATACACGTGATGAAGAATCTCCTTGTGGGGGTGTGGTGGGGAGATTGAAAGAGGGCCAATCCTAAATCTGGATTATGGAGGTAAAAATCCGAATAGATGTAGAGTTACTCAGGCGGTTCTTTTACAAGTCCTATTGGTCTCAAGGAAACACAGAGATAGTAATGTTGAAATCAATAATAGTATATATTACAAATGATGGATGCACAAGTAGGCCGACAGTGTAAAGTTGCAATGGGGTCCCTGGGCCCGTTTTGCCTCAGGGCTTCTTCAGGGCCTTAAGTGTCACGTGTTACATCTAGTAATCAGTAATGGTTCTCCAAACACAGGTACATAAACATCAATGGGTCCAAAAGCAGTAGTAGTTGTCCAAATGCAGGTATATGAACATCAATGGTTCCACAAGTAATAGATGTCTGATAATAAGTACAAGACCATCTATAAAATATAATGATAAGGGTCAAGACATAGGCAATATAATAGAAGCCTCTAAAGTAAGGTAAGTATTAAAAGGTCCTATAGTATACATACCAATAGGTCCAAAGTAAGTGGTGAAGAAAATTAGAAATCCATGTAGTCTTATCACCACAAAGTATTAGAAATCCATGTAGTCTTATCACCACAAAGACATAATCCAATGGTTGAATTCACACAAGGTAAGTATCCACACAGTAAGGGGGAGGAACAAGACCAACTCATTAAAAAGAGTATCTAATAAGTGCCTCAAGTGAGTAGCATTGTTATGCTAATGGGTTCATTGAGCCCATTAGGGCTCTCAGTAGCTAGTAATAAGATCCATTTATTTTCAGCCCTAATTAGGGCTTTGTAAGGATCATCTGAGGTTTGACTTGTATTTTTTCAAGAACAAAGAACCTTAAAGTGTCAGGACCATGATTTTTGATCCTGCAATGGTTGTACAATACAGAGTCATATGAAAAATTCCTGATCCTAGAGCGATGTTCAGTGAAGCAAGTTTGAATAGTCCGATTACTTTGACCAACATAAATACTGTATATTGAAAATGGAAAAAATGAGGCAGGAAGAGGAGCACGTTGCAAAACCCCTGAGTATGAATGTTCTTTGTTTGCAGGGACTGTAGATTTCCTTCGCAGAGTAGACGTATCTGCATACACTGCAACGTCCACATGCATGAGTGCCAGGAGTAAGTGAACTGTTGGACCTCAGATAAGTGTGGTCGGAATGAACTAATAAATCTTTGATATTGTTAGTTCGTTTGTAAGCCAAAAGAGGTGGGGACTGTAATCCTGAGATAGAATACACAATAGGCCAATAGCGTTTTACAATGTTGTATATAGTTTTACTGTGTGGTGACAATGTGGGAGGCCACACAATTCTATTCTGTTCTGGTTTGTTAGAAAATTTAAACAATAAAGTTCTGGATAATAAATCTGCTTTGTGTTTGGCCAAAGAAATTATATGTTCTGGGTATCCTCTGTCTCTGAAATCCCTCATGAGCTTGTTTGCATCCTGATCATAATGATGAGTATAAGATTAGTTTCTATTAATTCGGAGTAATTGCAAGTAAGGCAAATTATATTTGAGTGGAAAAGAATGAAACTATTGAAATGAAGATAGGAATTCCTGTTGGTGGGTTTGTTGAAATTTTTAACTTAAATGGTGATCATGGACAAAAACGGTGACATCCAAAAAATTAAATCTCTGTAAATTGGATTAAAAGTAAAATGAATGGCGGAATGCCATGAGTTCATCCATGTGGCCAGTGATGATAAATCTGTGTGGGCTTTGGCTATGATGAACACGTCATCAATAAAGCGCCAGTAGTGTATTATGTTGTCTGACATGGTGTTGTTAATGGTATTACTCAAATGTGTAGATTCCAGATTACTCATAAAGAGGTTGGCCACAGATGGTGCCATGGCCGACCCCATGGCAACCCCTCCTGTCTGTAAATAAAATTTTCCCTCAAATGAAAAATAATTGTAATCGAGAACGCAGTCTGCGATTTTGAGTAAAAAATGTGTAGAAGGATCTTTAGGTGTTGGTCTAAGTTCGAAAATATTAGACAAAACATGCCTGGCATCATCAAGTGGAATGTTTGTGTATAAAGTGGACACATTGGCTGTGATGAGGATATCCCCCAGGCAGATTTGTATGTCCTCTATCTTGGAAATGAAGTCCCTAGTGTTTTTATGTAGGAAGGTGTGTTGGCTACAAAAGGTTGCAAAAACTGTCAATATATTTAGACAGGGGCTCTAGAAGACTCCCTGCCCTGGACACAATTGGTCTCCTCAGCAGAGGTCTGGTGGCCTTGTGGATTTTGGGAAGCAAGTAGAAGACTGGGGTCTTAGGATAGAGATTTAGTAAGTATTGAGCCAATTTTGGATCAATATACCCCATAATGGTAGCATGGTTGATAATGCTAGAAATGGTCTTAAGATACCGTGATGTAGGATCATGGGATAATAGTTTGTAATAATTGGTGTCCCCTAACTTATTGTAGTCCTCTTTGACATAGTCCGATCTGTTTAAACAGACTATTGCTCCCCTTTTGTCGTCCGGCTTCCATACAATTTCCAGATGGTTGCCCAATTTCCTCAGTGTGTCAATGTCTTTTTTAGATAAATTAGAGTGTGACTTATCATGCCTATGGTCAATTTTCTGTATTTCCCTCAGAACATAGATATACTCAGGTGCCCATTTGAAGTAATGTATATATATTTCAAAACTAAAATGTGAATCTGCAGCACCACAGTTCATTCAGTGATAGGGATTTCTTGGTTAACTTCTAGATACCTCTTTCTTTATGTTTTTTTTACCCAACACCATTTTAAAAAGTCTTATTTAACCCCAAACATTGTTTCTTTCCTAGTGTGCAGATTTCTATTGCATTCTGTTTGAAGTTTTTCCCTCTCTGCTGCCTTCATGTTTTTCATTTTTTAAGCCTAGTTTCAATATGCTCTGTATTCCTTTTTGTCAGTGAAAACCTTCAAGTGTCTCCCTTTGTGAAGATCTGGATACATTAAAGCTCTTTCTTTGACCACCAAGTACACAAAGGAAAAAGTACCTGATTGAGTATGAAGGAAGACATTTCTGGAAAAACCCTGCCTTATATCAGTCTTAGAGTGTAGCACAGCAGTTCTCGTTTGTGCCTGGAGGGCAGGGAATAGGTCCTGGGGTTCCATTAGCATTAGGGCCTGCAGCAGCAGACGTGGATTCAGAGGATGAGCTAGATGACTGGGGTGAAGCACAGGGCCCTTCGGATGGGCCTCGTTCGCCTGCAGAGAGCTTGGCATGGGATGAGATGATGTTTGGACCTAGCATAGATTCCGATCACCAGGTGGAGATGGGAAGCAGCGAAGGGAGTTATGAACACCCAGGGGGGAGGAATTCCCAAGAGCTTGAAAGTGAAAACATGGACCAAGCCGAGTGGGAAAGTGATAGGGAGGAAAGTTATCATGAAGATAGCGACACAGCTGCTAAGAGGCAAGGTCGAACTTTCGATAGGGAGACGGGACATTGACTCTACTAGGAGAGCTTGGTCTAGGGTCCTAGACCGACCGAGGTCCGTGAGCAGAGATTGGAGACGAAGAAGCCTAGAGCGTCGGGGGCCTCGGCCGAATGATTAAGTATAGGATCCGTGGGAACGCATCCTCAGTTCTCCGGCCACATCGCTACTGGATAGGCGTGAGACGGAGTTGGGGATCACGAGCTGGATAGCTAGTGGTCATCAAGCCTTGCCTTTGTTCCTGTCCCAAAGCTTTGGGAAGCCCTGTCTTGTTCCTGGCCACAACTTTGTGGTGCCTTGCTAAGCTTTTGGCCTATTGCTAAGTTTTTGGACATTGATACTTCTAACCTTTTGGATTGCTTTTTTATCATTATTGGACATTATCTTTGAACTGTATTTACTCAATAAAGTAGTTAGCCTTCAGTACGTCTCTACGTGTGTGATTAAGGGGCCGGTAAGTCCGTGATCGTGACATAGAGATTGCATGTCCCTAACTACAAGGAAATGTATAATAAATGAACCGGGCTATGTTTTTGTTTTTCTTGAACAGGTGTTTACAGATAAAATGGTCAGGGAGTTACTGTGTTCAAATAAACAAAAGAATAAATATTTTCTCACAGTAATAGAAAGAAGCCCAAGTCTAGTAGCAGATGCAAAGTTCTTGAATATAATACTTGAACAAGCCTTTATCAGCTGTATTAATCTTAGTTCCATGTAACAGTTGTCTTAATTTCCATTATTTGTGGTAATGCATTGATAGACCCTGATCTTCTCCCAGCTAGATTTACTTACATGTTGCAAGGACAAGAATGTGTTTTTATATTTATCTGTCTGTCTATCTATCTATCTATCTATCATCTATCTATCTATCTATCTATCTATCTAAGGTCTGTGTGTAATATAATAGTGGTCATTAGATAAGTTGTTGTGTGTGCTTGTTAAATAAAGAGGGTATTTATAATAAAAATTGCTTCAAAGCAGCTACTTCTGTGAAATCCATCTACCACACATAGTGTAAATAAATATGCTTTTAATTTTTTTTAAACAGATTTGGCAGCTGATCGGAAGACTTTCCATCTGGTCTCCATCGATTCCTTTGTGTCCATTCAGCCATCGTTGGCATCTGCACAGGAATTGCCACGGGACTGCAGTGACAAAGTGTCTCTCTCTAATAACCACCACATAGATCAGTCTTTGTCTAACGCATGTGACACTGAAGTGGCTTCTCTTGTGCCCCTGCATTCACACTCCTATCGAAAAGACCACAGGCCACGAGGGGTGCCAAGGACTTCAAGTTCAGCGGTTGCTTTTCCAGATGCTTCACTAAATGACTTTCCCATCTATCAGCAAAGACGAGGGCTGGATACAGTCAGCGAGTTGGAAGCTTCTAAGCCCCGATTGGGATCCAAAGAATCTTTAGCTGAAAACTCCTGTATTTCTGGTGTCTTTCAGCTGGAAGATATTCTAAAGTGTAGCAGCCCACAATTGCTGGCCAAAAGCAGCAAGAGTAAATCGTTACAAGCTGAAAAAAGTGTGGATAGTCTCAGAAGCTTGAGTACTCGAAGTAGTGGCTCAACAGAGAGCTATTGTAGTGGGACTGATCGAGATACAATCAGTACCGTCAGCAGCTACAAAAGTGAACAGACAAGCTCCACGCACATAGAGAGTGTATTGTCTGAACATGAAGAGTCACCCAAAGAAGAGAAGACATGCAGCAAGAAAAAGGACAACTCTGTTGATTCTGATGATTGTAGTTTTGCGACTGACAAAAGGACTAGCAGTGAAAGAACTGTAGAAATGAATGCTACCAGTTGCATTCAGGAGGAAGGAGCATTGAATGCATTACAGGAGATGCACAATCAAAGATCCCTTAGCACCTCCATTTCAGAAGAGGCAAACAAAAATCCTCATGCAAATGAACTGTCAACACAGGCAGACCAGCTTCCTGGAAAACCTGCTGAGAAAAGAGATGAGCAGAAAGAGAAATCTTCCCTGGTGGATTCAAGGACTTGTAAGGAGACAGTTGGAAAGCAGAAAGAGGGGGATGTACGTCCAAAATCATGTAGCTTAATTCATCGAACAGCTTCAGCTCACAAGTCCAGCAGAAGGAGGACAGCGAAAAAACGAGCTAGTAGTTTTGACACCAGCCGACACAAGGAGTATATTTCCTTCCGAGGTGTATCTGGTACCAAACCACACAGTGCAGTTTTTTGCCATGAGGAGGACTCAAGTGATCAAAGTGACTTGAGCAGGACATCAAGTATGCAGTCAGCCCACCAGTTCAGCAGTGATAGCTCTTCCAGCACCACATCCCATTCTTGCCAGTCTCCTGAGGGGAAATACAATCCCCTAAAGACCAAATATATTGCAAAAGAAAAGGGCACAGACTTGGAAAACTCTTACAAAATGTACTTGAGCTGTGAGGGAAATGGCAAAAAGCATTCAACACGACGGACTTCCAATACAAATAGTGCCAAGAGTCGTATCAGGGTATTAAGTCTGGACAGTAGTACTGTAGCCTGTTTGAATGATCCAAATCTAACAATGCCAGATACCATAAAACAGTTAACAACTTCTAAATCTGATTTAGAGGCCAAAGAGGGAGAGGTGCTTGATGAGCTATCTCTGTTGGGAAGGGCTTCACATCTAGAATCAGTCACTCGCTCTAGGAATAGCTTACCAAGTCAGAGTATGTTTGCTGAAGGGGAAGAGCATGAACAGGGAAGTGTTGGTAAGTAATCACAGATCTAGATACAAGATGTCCTGTCATTGGTAATTGCACTTTGAAAATGCTTTGTTTGTATCGACTTGTAATGAATTGCAGTTTTCTGAATATGACGTTAGCACTATTATATAGTAGTCCTGTATTTTTTGGTGCATCTTCTGTTATGGAATATTGTGAGATCATTTAATATTAATATACTTACAAGTTTCCTTTCCATTTTGTAAATATTGTAGTATTACTACTTTTATAATGTCTTAACACACTGAATACGATGTGAAAATATGTTTCTTAACGGAATGATGTGTGCAGAATCTTATGAGGTGGTTTCCCTAGTGCACTATTTTACCTTTAGTTTGCTTTATGTTAAATCATTTAATAACTGTAGCTAAACATAAGGGTAAAACTATTCTGTGTTAAACATATTTATGGTGCTCTTTGATTTAGTTTATCTCTAGCTTCTTTCCTGTACTATTTATAGCAAATGTTTCTCTATTTACTTGGGTTATTTTTCAAGAGAAGGCTTTTCTTTTTTCTCCTGCCAAATTTGGCTACCAAAAACTTATCCAGTGTGGCTTCACAGTTTTCACTAGGCAAGAAGACCTCGATATTGATTTGCCTTCATTTTTTGAATAGTGCTTATTAGTATTAGGATTGATAGTCAAATTATCAAAGTTGTAATGTCGGAATATAGATGTACAAAGAGAACAACATAAATTGTTTTCACAATCCGATTTGCCTTGTAGAATAGTAAACCGTAGTAAAGCAAATGTATCCAGCTTTTTTCTATAGGGAAAAGAGATCAGTAATCTCTCCTCTTTATGATGTATTTACCGACACAGTTAAAATTCAGTCCAGCTTCATTTAGTTACTGTATGTGTGTATGTATGTATGTAATTAGTGTTGCTACCTTTTTGTCTTTTGTTGTTGGCCTGTCAATCTCCCCTTTGGTTAGACTTTTCCAATCCACAACTAAGATAGCCCAGAATTTAATACAGCTCTCTGTTGCCTTTATTTTGTGATTAATGGAATAATAGAAAAAATGAAACTACTTTATTCTGAGTCAAACCATTCATCCCTCTAGGTCAATATTGTCAATTCTGACTGGCAGCAGTTCTTCTGTGTTTGTGGCAGGATTCTTTCCTATCCCTTGGATTCCCTAGATTCCCATCCATGTACTAAATAGGCATGATATTTCTTAGTTTCCAAGATCATATGTGGATGGATATGTTCAAGGTGGTGTGTTGGTTGGATATTAGAGACATTCACTCTAAGAAGACACCCAGGGCTTTTTGATGTTTTTGGCTACTCTTTACTGACCCATAGAGCATTCATGGCCTTTGTGTGCTACTGTGAGCATCTCCTATCTTTGGTCTTACCAGTGATGCCACTTCTAAGGATGCCTATTGGGACTGTTACTTTGATTATCCCAGTCAGCATTTTTTCTTTCCCCCCATAATATGCAAAAGCTAGGTAGTATATTTCTTAAGGAAGTTCTTGATTCGTCTAGAATTCAACACAGTTGTTAGAATCCTGTACTGTAATACCCCTTTACTAAGTTTGTGAAGAACACATGTAACTGTTGTGAGAATTGGTAATGCAACTTATATAATTTACAATTAACATATTTTTTTCTGGGCATATCTGGCAACAGTACTCAGTATGCATCTTCAGTCCCATTCAATCAGCTTTCAAAGACCAATTTGATACTGATTTGAATTTGTGTTTAAAATGTTCGAGTTTGGATGTTTTCCTCTTTATTTTCTTCACTGAGAAGAGATTTGGATATGCCAAATCTAGAGCAGTCTAGTAAACTACAACAATTTTTAATCATGTTGTTTCTAATAATTATGAGGGAAACTCATAAACTTAACATGGCTAACAAAGATGCTGGCATAAACGTCATTATAACAAGGTTTAGTTCCAAAAATATAAGAGAGGAAGTATTAATATTTGTCAGAGAGAAAAGGGAATGACTTATGGTGTGAAGGAACTTATTATGTTTACACTAGGACAATTTATTAAAACATCCTAGATATGGAGCACTGACAATTTTGTGTTGTAAGCTCTTAGACCATTTAAATCTAACAAAGTTTAGGTAAAAATGTTTTATTGTTAACTATTTTAATCTTTGCATAACTATCTCAGAGATACCGGTGTTAGAGAGCAATGCAGTGTTTATTTCTAAGGATGAGGCCTTCAGCATAATTCTGTAAATTGTGTTTCTTGAAGATGGACTAGAGATTCAATCAAGTTCTGGTGCACAATCCAGAGTCTATGATGTTTATGTCATTTTGAAATCAAAATGACATAAATTGGAAACCTCATTGATTTTGATATGGAACTTAATATGATCATCCTGGGGGAAAAATTAGAAACCATGTATCATTTTTAACTAATGTTCATAGTTATGGAATTTAGGTGCAAATGTGAGATATGTTGCTTTGGGTTTCTGTGTTGACTAGTCAGCTTGAATTGGAAATTTGAAAAGAAAATAGGATAAGGGAAATACATACTCTGATGCAGTCAAGAAGTTTCCACTCCAGAAGATTTCATCTTGCCATAATTTTCTAAAACTCCTGCCGTCCTCTGCTATTTTCCCTCCTGCTCCTCTTCATGCCTAGCTTGGAATTATATCAGTGATCAGTCTAAACCTTTAACTGAGAAGCAAGTCTGTGCAGATGAGTACATTTTCTTCACTGAGAAGAGATTTGGATTGTCAGGAGGTTGGATGTTCCTTGCTCTATACACAGAATAACAGTTTAACTCTGTTCTTCCTTTGCTACTTCCCAGCAGGTCAACTTTGTTTCCAGGCAGTAATTTCCGTGATTTCCTTTATAAAGTTGAGTTATAGTATTTATTGCTTATTTTCCTAATATGTAATTTTGGTCTTTTTCGAAAGGATAAGTTGTCAGAATATGTACATGTATTGCCCTGAATATGTTGCTGTTGGTTTTCTACCTTTTGAACTGGATGTGGAAGAAAAGTGCTCTTGAGTTCAGGTTATTGAATTGAGGCTTTGTGGAGATATATGCATTTGCAGTGTGATTCCGAACAAATATGTACAAATGTACAAACAGATTACATATATAGGACATTGGGAAATCTGTTTTAGCAATTGCTACTTCCTTTCCTTTGACAGATAAAGTAATCTTTCATATTTTGTTTTGGTACAGAATCTGTTGTTTTCACACTGTTGTTTTTGGGGTACGTGGGAAGTACTGTTCAAGAACTAAGTGAAGTCAATGTTACAGTATTATAACATTAACTAAAACAACTACAGCATTTGTTTGGCAACATAAATTTGTTTCTCTATGCCAGTAAAATGTGATGGACATTTGGAGAAGCTGCATCTGCACAATGAGGGCTTGTCCATCAATTTCATTCCCCATTCCAGGGGCTGGAAGGCAACAGGGCTCTCTATTTATAAAGATCTTGTCCTGAAAAAGGACTTAAAATAAAAGCATTTCGTTATGTTGTTCATATGAGATCAATAAGGTATCCTAATCTTGTATTTCCTTACACAGTCCATGTATATTCTATGTGCTGATGCTGTGATTCTTCACAGCTAGGAGTTTATCTAAGACTTGAATCCGCAAGAGATAATTGGGCACTAAATGTAAAGGACTAATGATAAGATTCTTCTGGTATATCAGATATTTAAAGGATCCCATTTCAGTCTCATGTAACATTTTTCCTATTTTTGTAGTAAAAAGAAATATCCATGGTAAATGGGGATGTCTCAGCATATGTAATCAATTACTTTAGTGAAATGATTGCTTTTGCTATGGCAAAAATGTTAGCATAGATGATATGGAGTCATTTCAACCCCAGTAAAGTAGTTGTGTTTCTCTAGTATCTGTGTGGTATTTCCAAAAATGTTTTATAATTAGGTAGTTAATATTGCTTTCTCATGCTTAGGAAACAATTGTATAAAATATTTTTATGGACTCTGTGACTCACACAAATCTGCACAGTGCATGCTCCAGAAACTTCTAGAGTTGTTATGTAAGCATTTTTGGTGGTAGTTTCTCCTTCTCTGGACCACGTGACCAGCCTGCGTACTGCTGAGACCCCAATTCTTTTTCATCCACTGCAGCAGAGGGTACATTTCTGTTTTTCAACTTTCTTTGGACTACGTTACAGTTTGGCTTTGTTCTGGACTCTGCTTTTAGCTTTATTCAAAGCTTCTCCATTGTCTTCCATTTCTCCTAGCAGTTTGGCTTCGGTGGCTCTTCAAAGAAATATACTGCTTATCCAGGCTTAAAGTTCTTCTTTGTGAGCAAGCCCTGTCTGCTCTGGATAAGCCCACAGAAACAATTCATATATCATTTTCATATAGTTCTTCTTCAGCTCTGGTTGCCCCTGGCTCATTGGTCCATCTTGCAGTATTTCTATCCATAAAAGAAGAGATCTTTTTGAGAAATCTGAGGATGGCTTTAAATGCCCAATTCTTCCATTTAACCCATGACAACTTTGGTATCAGCCTAAGCAGTCAAGATGGCGGCTCAGTCCCATATCCCTTGGACTCCAGGCCTGTCTCTCATTCTGGAAGCCTCTGCTTTGATCTCTAAGCATACTTCCAAGAGGTGACATAAGAAAAAAACGTGCAGGATGAGGACCATGCCCAGTCCAAGTCATTGTCCCCTCAGACACATGCTTCAGATAAGGCTGATCATCCTGTTATGATTGAACTGGTCCCTGAGATAAAAGTCTTGATTTCTAGCTCTATTGATTTAATTCAATCTTCCCTACACTCAGAGATTTAGGTCGTACTTTGCATAAGAAGTTGCATCAAACAATTCCTGCTAGTACATTCTCCAAAGGGGAAATAATTGAATCCCCCTCTGTGGTACCCCATTGGCCATCTATGCAAGTTCTGCTGGTTCATAAAGTCCAGTCTGCTCTTTTGTGGCCTTCTTAGAAGGATTTTTCTTCACCCCCAATTCCTTTGCTTCCGTTTGCTTGACACCATGAGTTTCCTCATTTTTGTCCTCATTAGAGGTTTATCTTCAGATAACAGCTCTGCATGGTCTTATATTCTCAAAGAATGCTCACTGCCACATTTTTGGTACCATTTTGAATACAGTTGCAATTGAAATTGACATTCTTTTTGGTGCTATGGTGGTTGGGAATATGATTGTTATAGGTTTTATTACAGGAGATCACAGGTGATGGCTCTTCATCTTCAAAGCTTGTTTACAAGGAGTATAAGAAAGACTGGCATGGGCTGTGCATCTACTGCACAGCCATTGTAGCCTACACTATCACTAGTCTGATCCACTTCGCCATCAGTGAAGTGGGCATCTCCTCTTGCACCATATTTCCATATCACTGAAGTTAATACTAAACAGGCAAAGATCTCCTAATTGATCTGAGTCTAAATTTCTGCACTAGGCCATTGAGCCACTGGCTCAAGTGTTCCCATTCAGCCCCTCACTGTTCTTCTCAGTCATTGCCTTTGGCCCAGTATCCCAAATCAACTCTTCTTATTTCGCTTCCACTGGTACTTCCTTGAACTCAGTCCTTGGTACCAAGAACCCCACACAGACCACCTCATTTACCTCTCTTTCTAGTTGGTAAACATACTCTTCATGATTTGTTCATGGCAGATGATTCTGAGCAGATGCCTCATCTACTTCATTGAGCATGCCACCATTGCATGCTACCACAACAGTTCTGTGGGAACATGTGTCAGTTTTGCATACTGATTATATCTGTGCCTTTGCAGAGCATATATTATGAATTGCATGGCCTCGAGTTAGAGGTTAAATAACAGGAGGCTGAACCCTTTGTCCTAAATATGGTCTTCTTCAAAAGGTACTGTATTGATTCCGTAACTGCTCTGTTCTTGAAGGTTGTGTCAAGGTTGTGGGCTAATCCCTTTACATGCACGACAGGCAAATGGCAATGTTGGAACCAAGGGGTGTTGATTTAATCAAAACGTTTGAAACTATTGAGGGAAAAAGTTGTCTAAATTAGTAATTTGAGTTTCCCATTTTGCAATACATTCATTTCCTGAACAAGATGCTTGCCAACTCAAGCATATTGTTTTGTAACTAAATTTTGTAACTCTGTATATTGCACTCCAAAATATTGTGCTCAAGCAACCCATGCAACTCTACTTGGGCAAGGGAGAGCTGTGAAATTGTTTTTATTTGACTCTCTGTATGTTTGTCAGGGGTGGACTAAGGCCAAGGCTCAAAGAGGCATGATACTGGTTTCATGATCCAAGGGGAATTTACGTTTCTTTTCTCCGTGTACCTCCTGTACAATAGATTCTAATATGGAAAAGCAGGCAGTAACTTGGCATTCAGAGATTTATGAATTCACTTTACAGATAAGTATAGACTGAGTTTTGTAATTCCGGTTCAAAAATCAAGGTTTTTTTTTAAAGTGGTAGACTTACAATAATTGTTCTTAACTCAGATTTATTGACCTTATAAATCAATTTCACAAAGTTGAGAGGGCAAAAGTTTGTACATTTTAAAGATAACAATTCTACCATTACATTTCTTCATTTGTAATTGAATTCTAAATGATCAAGTTCTTTGCATCAGAATGAAGCAGTATCCTTACTTGTGGGGGAAAGCATAACATGCTGTGTACATAACTAGACTGGGCTCCAATTTGACTTGGTCTGTCTTGATGCAGCAGCACAAGCCAGTGAGGAGGCGGTCACAGTTCGTCGTGAACGCAGCACATTTAGGCGTCAGGCAGTACGGCGCCGTCACAATGCAGGGAGTAACCCTACCCCTCCTTCATTGCTCATCGGCTCACCCCTCAGGTATGGTATTTGTGTTCCACTGTATGTAACATGCATGCAGCTGATCACTGCTTCCCATCCCCAGAAATGTTGCAGAAAACTGTTTTGTTTTGCCTTCCCTTTCCAATCAGCCAGTCTCTTTGAGCTGCTACTGCATGCATTTGTGATATTTATGGATTGTGCACGTGTAAGGTATGCTGTTTATATCTATGCTCCTCTCCCCACATGAGCATGTAGGCCAGTGAATTCCTTCTAGGTCAGGCAAAATGCTAACAAACTGCCCTAAAATGAGCTCTTTCATTTAAGTTTGTCAAACCCTCAGCTTCACTTTTTTTCTAGAAACCAAAAACGTTGGCGTATCTGCACTAATGCTGCAATTTAGCCTACTACTGAACATGAAAGCAAGAGCTACACAGTAGATGAGTTCAATTTCTGCAAAAAAACCCAAAATTGTTAATGTACCTTACCTATTCATAGATCAATCTAACTCATTACCAGTGTCCTGAAACTCAAACTACCGTATATTCCGGGATACAAAACTACTTTTGAACCCCCCAAAATAATTTCCAAAATGGGGAGTCATCTTATACGCTGGATATCGCGGGGTCCCTTTGGTCTCTGGGGGTGGTCTTATATGCCCAGTCGTGTTATACACCGAAATATGCGGTACCCATCTAGTTAAACTTCTTTCCCAGTTTTCATTCTCAGTTACGAGCATTTCATCTTTAAATTCTAGATAAAAACAGATTCAAATACAAAGAAATTAATTACGCCTTTTGTAATAATAACACGACTCTAAATATTAATTTAACAATTTCTGTAATTTTAAAAGGTAAGATAAACACTAAGTTCTAAAGCATTCAGGTATTCATACAGAAATCTTAACTGTTCTTGTTACACTGGAACTCAAAAGACGAAATTTTTAGTATCCCTTATCTGAAATGCTGGGGAGTGGCAGAATTTTGGATTTTGGATTTGTGGAATACATGTAATTGCACATATGGTCATATTAAGATACCTCGGAGATGAGACTCAAGTCTAAACATGAAATTCATTTTTGTTTCATAGACACCTTATACATATAACTTGAAGGTCATTTTATGAAATATTTTTAATAATTTTGTGCATGAAACAAGTTCGTGTACATTGAAAGCAAAAGCGTCATCATTTCAGCACCCATGTGAACAATTTTGGATTTCAGAATTCTGGATAAGGGATAGTCAACCTGTGTGTGTGTGTGTGTGTGTGTGTGTGTGTGTTTGTGAGAGAGAGTGAGAGAGAGAGAGAGAGAGAGAGAGAGAGAGAGCCTAGTATTCAGAAAACATTTAATGTAATTCCTAGAGATCAAAGGTTCCGTTAACCATTATACAAGGGCGGATCAATAAATCCATGACTTTAAAAAAAAATGAAACACAGGTTTTTGGATAAAAAGTCATTTTATTTTTCAACGTCGTCTCCTTTGAGCTCTATACACTTTGTCCAACGTTTCTCCCAATTTTTTATCCCTTCCAAAAAATAAGATTTGTCGAGGTCATCAAAATAGGTATTTGTTTGTGGGATGATTTCATTGTTGGAGTCAAATCTCTTTCCGCTGAGCCATTTCTTCAGGTTTGGAAACAAGAAATAGTCACTTGGGGCTAACTCCGGAGAATAGGGCAGATGAGGGAGCAATTCGTATCCCAATTCATGGATTGCTGCCATGGCAACTGCACATGTGTGCACCCTTGCATTGTCCTGATGCAAAAGAACTTTTTTCTCGGCCAAATGTGGTCGTTTTTTCCCAAATCCTTATTAAATCGACCCAATAAGTTGCTATAATATTCACCATTGATTGTTTTACCCTTTTGAAGGTAGTCAATGTGGATTATACCACGTACATCCCAAAAAACGATCACCATTACTTTATTGGCTAACAAACCCACCTTGGCCTTTGCCACCGATTCACCCGAGAAACCCACTGTTTTGACTGCTGTTTGGTCTCTGGTGTGTTGTGGTGGATCCAGGTTTCGTCCACGATTACGAAACGGCGCAAAAACTCATCCATATTGCGGTTGAACAACTCCAAACACTCCTGCGAAATTGTCACCCAATTGTGTTTGTGGCCGATTGTGAGCAAATGCAGCACCCATCTTATGGAAAGCTTTCTCATACCCAAACGATCATTTAAAATTGAAACCACTGAGCCATGTGAGATGCCTATGGCTTCCACAATCGCTCACACTTTCAATCTCAGATTGGCCAACACCATATCGTGATTTTTTTTCAATTGTTTCGGGTATAGAGACCTCAACTGGGCGTTCAGAAGGTTTGGCATCTTCCGTGCTTTTACGGCCACAATGAAATTCAGTAAATTTTTTACCATTGAAATTGATGATGCAGAGTCTCCATAGTATTTCTCAAGCTTAGCCTTGGTTTGAGTGATGGTTTTTTCCGCAAAAAATAATGCTTAATGAGCACACAAAATTCACTCTTTTCCATTTTCTCCTCAAATCACACTGTAGTCTTCTATCAATGGCTGTCAAACACAAACTAAATGACGCAGCTTGTTCAAATTTTGACAGGAGTCAACTGACAGATGTCTGTTGACAGGAGCAGGGTTGCCCTTTCAGTAAAGAGATGGGAAATTCAATAAGTCACAGACTTATTGACCCGCCCTCGTATTTACAGTCCCATGAATGTTTATTTTTCAGTATTGAAATACAACTCGTTAGGATGGATTCAGAAATAGGCAATCAGAACCTTCTTGCGTAATGGGTGCTTTCCTAGCTCATCTTTCTCAAAATAGTTTCCTCTATTGAGTCTTTTCTGCCCAGAACTTGGGGATTAAGAGATTCTCAGAGATGGTATGTGATGGGGATAAAAGGGGATGAGAAAATCAGAAGAATTTGGGACTGCCTTTCATAAGCAGAAGTGCATTTCCCCTCATAAAAGACATGTGGAGCCAAGCTGTAATAATTATGTTTAATAATCATGTGCTTTACCCACTGGGTCTTACATTCTTGAAAAACTAATTTAATAAAAGAGCAAATACAATATGTGCATATAAGGTGACCAATTTTATAGAATGAAACAGTAAAGTCCAGAAGAAAATTATAAAATGAAGACAGGGCTATGCAAAGTTTGAGCTATAATAATTTAATGAGATAAATAGGTATCTGAAATATTAGATATACAGTATGTGAAATATTTCACTTGAAAACACTTAATTTTTTAGGGTATAAAGTGAAAGAGGATGTTGTAGTTTCTCTTCGTGGTCAGCTGTGAATAGCACCAAATGGTTTATCCCCTGTGCTCGCGCAGGCAGCTCGGAAGTCTCGAGACAAACTTTGACAGTTGGCCCCGCCCACCGTCCCCACCGGTATAAATAGCCCTCAGAGGGGCCAACTGCCAGTTCTCTATTTCTGGTGCATAAGGCAGCAAGGAAGAGATCTGTTTAATAGCGAGATGGCTACTACAGTTTTCAAAAAATGTGCGTCATGTCCCAACAAGATACCACACAATGACGCACATATTAATTGTTTAACATGCCTGGGAGAGGAGCATTTATCCCAGGATTGCGAAATTTGCCAGCTGTTCACTCCCCAAACGAGAAGGAACAGGGAATTAAGATTGAAGGCAGCTCTGTACGAGCAGGTCCTTTTAAATCAAGATAAAGATGCGGACCCCTCTCCGCCAGAGAAAGAAAAAATAAAAGAATTACCTGAAGGTCGCTTGTGCATCAAGCTACCGTTGGGGGCAAAAAGGAAGAAGAAACAAGCCCCAACGGAGCCTTTAAAAGAAAAGAAAATGGTGGGCGCGAGTAAAGCCCCTCCCACAGTTGAGGTGAAGTTGCGCACCCCGCCTAGAGCAATGGAGAAGCCAGGAACGTCAAAAAAGGCTATTGAGGAGTCGGGGACGGCTAAACGGAGAAAGATCTCGGGCGAGGGGGCTGCCCCTCAGGTACCCGATGCCGTTTCCCTCAAGGCCACTGCACACCAAGCCTCAGCAAGCCTTGTCGAGACCGAAGTAGCACTGGACTCTTCGATCTTGGGCCCTCCTATTCCTTCAGGCCCGTATGGCCAGGGATCGCCATCGCCCGGACGCTGAGAGTGCCGAGGACGCTCATGGGCTCGTGCGCGTCCTCGAGGCCGAATCCCTTCAAATAAGAAGGTGGGGCATAGACGTCGAAACTCGTCGACGGAGTCGCGTAGCTCCGCCTCTAACTCCTCCTCGAATTCCACCCCTCCCACTCGGAAGGTTAGAAGGAAACATGGAAGAAGGAGGCACCTTCTTCCATGCTTATTTTGTTGCTCTTTTGGACAAATACCATAGATATGAATAACAGAGTCCATGAATCATTTTATGACCTGCAGTTTTGCTTGTACAAAGGTGGCTTCTGATTTTTAAAGAAATGTTAATGAAGTGGGCAGTACTTGTAAAGTTTGTTAATATGGAATAGTGCCTACTCTCTTCATGCAGAACTAGCAGTTACAAAGTAGCAAAGCTTCGCAGTTTTTAAGTCAATCATTTACCCACCTAGACAGGAGATTGTAATGGTCATAATTTAGTGAGTGTTTGAAGTATATAAAATGAACTTTATGTTATATTAGAAGTATTAAAATTTCCAGTGATATATCAGTACCATAGAAATCATGATAGAAAACCACATGTGCTTTTATTATTTGCCCTAAATATAATGTAGAATTAGACATACTTACCAGCTTCCATGCTGCTTTACATGTAAGTGGAACAAAAATATACACACAAAAATGTGTGTGCATGTACAGTGTAGGCAACACAGGCTTGATAGATGAAGACTTAACAATATGCGTAGCACGACCTCTCACTATGAAAACCTAATCATGAAAAGTGGCATTATAACATTTTAAATCTGCCACTGTAAGATTTTTCTGGCATGGTTAAAATTTCCAAAACTCCATGAAGAATTACTTCACACAGATTCATTGTTTATATTGAAGCCCATTTGTGTAGATGGTATCTTTGACGGCAGTTATTTTAAATGGCACCTTTTGTATGGACAGATGAAAACAGTGTAGAACATTCCTTTTATGTATAATTATCTCCCCCCTTCTCTCTCTCTCTCTCTCTCTCTCTCTCTCTCTCTCTCTCTCTCTCTCTCTATATATATATATATATATACACACACACCCAAAGTTTCCTGTTTATAGTCACTGTTACTATTAGTTAACACCAGTAGAATGCTAGGAACTTCTTCCATTTGCAAATACACCATTTGCTGATGAAGTGTGATGATGACTTGATACTCTTTCCAATGTTTTCTTGTTTAGGGTTCTTTCTCTGCTCAAGGTAGCTTGTTCAGATATAGGGCTGTGGACTCCTCTTTGCTTTCTTTTCACTTTGTGAAAAAGAAGATTTAGTTTGTTAAATGGAAATAAATTCATATGGGAGTGATAAGTAGATACTAACCATATATTTGTAAGTAAGTGCAGTTTGCTATTCCACACTATTTTTCTTGGCTTCTTGGTAGTCCTAACTCAAAGCAAACTTATTTTGAATGATGACATTTAGCACATATGTAAACGCCACTGCTTTGGTTAGAACTAAAAAATAGTATTTGGGCCTTTATCTTTTTCATCAGAATTCTTATAAGTAACAAACAGGCATTTTGTTATGAAAAAAATAACACAATCACCAACAGTTTTTTACCTTTTTTGCCTAGTTCTCTTAAATAAATGCTGGTCTTATTTTCTCTTTTACCAAGTCAATAAAGTCTTTTTTTCTCTCATAAAAATAACCAGAAAAGAAACACTTAAAATCCAATAATCACCTATTGCCTTTAATGTATGTGCCTCAAGCTGAGATATGAGTTTAAGAATATGGAGTGACTCTTAAACCTCCAGCGGTTTTGTAAAGTATACTATTGTGATAACCTGTGATACATTAAAGTAATTATTTACAGTTCATTTTACAGGTTGTTCAACATTGCTAGGCTTATTTTGATTTTAAGTGTAGTATCATTCCAAAGATAATGAAAGAGAGGGTAAGTATATAGTAAGCTACCTTTACATTTATTCATTTATTCTAGATCATTATTATTTACAATGACGGATGATGAATCCCCAGAGTTTCATACAATGATGTGACCCATTCCTGCCTGAGATAGCAGGGATTCAGTCCGGAATGTTTTGCATGCAAAGCATGTGACCAACTACTGTGCTATGGCCTTTCCCCTAGTATCTGGATTAAATGCCTTTAATTAATAATCCACACATACTTTCTCTCTCACGCTCTCAAGGTGAATATTGGCAGTACTCCAGCTATACCTTTCAGCCAGTAAAAGCAACAATTCAAAAGACAGTGCTTTGGTGAGAAAAATACAGCACATGAATAATGAGCAGCAAATTGTTTTTCACATTTTGAAAACATTATTACATTAAAATAAAAAATAGCCCCAATTCTAAAAATGTTTTTGTATAGATTAGTCCTATTGCACATGGTGATCCATGGAGCAATGCTAGTCCTTGAACCATCAGCTACCAGGCCCTGGGTAGTTTTTAGGAAATACTGTATGCACATGTATACATTGACCTCAAGTGTCAGTACAGAGCATATTTTGGGGCCAAAATTATGGATTATTGTATGAACTATGCATAAATTATGGGCTTTTATGCAGAGAAGGGAAAGCACCAATGCCGTCTCGAGTTGCCAGCCACCATCATTTCCGAACTCCGTCATTCAGAAAGGCCAGTAGCTACATTGTAACAGATAGATTAGTAAGGGTCAGTGCTTTTTTAAAGGTTCTCTGGGGATGGGCTAAGATCTTGGTTTTCACCACTCTACTCAGAAAAGGGAATTGTTTCTTTTTTAAAAAAATCTACACCTGACCCATGGATAAGTCTATGCAGATTTTTGGGGTTGATTGTTTTTACTAACATTTCTAGACTTATTCATGAATATATAGGGTAATGAAATTGTTATAGCCAATGAGCACAACTATGGTACTGGTCCCTGACACAAAACAATTACAGGTTCCCTTCTCAGAGAGCTTGAAACATACTGTTCTAGAAGACTCTAGAGCGGACCTGCACAACTTAGCAGTTGTTAGGGGCTAAAATTAAAATAGGCCAAACCTCTTCAGGCCACAGATAGGTTTTTAGCACCTAACCAAACTACAACTCCCAGACTCACATTCCGTTTTGGCAGTTAAAGTGGTGCTGGAGTGCATTAATTCTACAGTGTAGATGCACCCTGTGACACTGGAATGGGAGAGCCTGCCCACATTACATGAATAGACCCCAGTAATCTCACTTTTGGTCTATAACTCAAAATCCTCCATTCAACAAGATCAGTGGCCATGGTGGTTTGAGGATTTAGGAGTTACAGTCCAGAAGTGACTTTTGCTAACTGCGCAGATTAGAAAAAGTCACACTCTCTGTCCAGCAGATAGCAAATCATTTTGATGAGGTTTTAAAAGAGGGTGGGCGAAGAAGCAACCTGTTTTATTGGCTGGGAGTTTCCATAGTAAAAGTGGAATGTGGCACACTGCACTAGCTGCCACTCCCCAACCCGGTATCAGAGGCCTTTGCGCCTGATTGGCTCACTCTTCTGGCAGTGTTTGCTTATTATTGGCTGGCTTATTTCCCTGGAAGGAATTTTCAGTGTTCTTCATGCCTAATCTGTGGGCAATTGCCATGCATAACTGGGCAAGGGGAGGAGAAAGTGATGACTCAGTTGGTTCCCATGCTCTCCTGCCAATACCAACCTAGAAAAGGGTGCCTTGACTTCTCCAGAAAGCACTCATTACATCTTTATTTTCTTTAACATCCTCTACATTTCTCACAGGCTGACTGAAATCCTCTGGCAGGGCCCAAGTGGCCCGTGGGCCATACGTTGTGCAAGTCTGCTTTAGAGTGATTTTGCATCTTCCAGAAGATATTAATAGTGTTGTTTAAAATATCTAGTACTTGAAATAGTTTTAATAATTGTAATTCTTATGGCTCCTAACAGTATATACTGTATAAATTGTGCACTCCATCCTGCTTTTATGGAAAAAGAGGCATCTTAATAGTTCAACTCTTAATACATATGAGAAACATTTTTGTTTAAATATTAATCACATGACTGCTGTGAGATTGTAATTTCATAGGTTAAGTGTGATAAAAGTAAACATTATGAAGTATTTTACTGAAATAACAGTATGTGACATCAGTTTGTTTCAATGGAGAGTTTGGTACTTTCCCTGTGAAGAGTATTGGGCATTCATTACACAGCTATGTCTTCATGAAGCCAATTATTAACTTTTAAAGTTAGTCTACTGAGTTTTACCAGCTTTACAACATGGCCTTAAAAACACACAATGACCAAATTATTGTTCAAATTGACTATATGCAAAGTTAGTATCTTAAATTATTCGTTCATAAATACATGTTGCAAACCATTCTATACTACCATAATCCTGATTCTACTATCAGTAACTACTACAGCTTGTAAATATATATAGTATGGAAACTATTTTTGGATCTTTTTAAATTTTGGTGCTTTTTTGCGTTCTAAACCCATCTGTAAAACTCTGAAGTAAACTTTTAAATCTTACTGAAGAGCTTTTACATTAGAGCTATTGTTTTTCCTAGTGTAGTTTTTTCCCACTAGCTTTACATCATTACTAGTGTATTAGAGAAGTTTTTTGGTTTGTTTATTTTCTTTTTCATGTTTGTTTACAGTATATAGCCAGGATGATATAGTGGTTTGCATGTTGAACTAGGACTATTCTGGAAAGGTGGGGGTGGGTATCCTTTTCCCAAGTGAGTTTTTCCAAAAAGATTTGAAAGTTAGCAATAATGGGAAGTGCTTTTGCACTAGGTAATTCCTATTTACATATTCACTTGTTTCTTCTTTATCATGTTGTCTTTAGGAAACTGATAGTTGAAACTGTACATTACCATTGTTTCTTAATCTTTCTAGTCTCAAATGTTTTGTGGTATTTCTGACAACCATTAATTGTTTGGGTTGCTTGGCTAATACACTAAAAACTCTTCTGCTTCTAATATAGTTCTAAGTGTGAGTCTGATTAATACAACAAGTCATGTATAAACAGCCATTTTGGGATGCGCGAACTAAAAATGTGGCTATTCTTTTTGACAGATCAAGTTTCAGCATGCTGTTTACTTTTTCTGCACAGAATATGTCATTAAATTGAGCTGTATTGGTTATTTACCAGCCGGTGTTGGCTTAAATGGCACATGTGTATTATTCTACCCTAATCTAGTTGAGCATGGTTAGTGTGATTCAATGGAGCAGAATATTTTAAAAAGTACGACAGTCTTTTTATGACTCTCGTGAATGCAACTTCTTCATTTTTATAGAACTGACATTGATTGTTTGAGTTTATTTTGTGACAGTTTTGTACCTGAAGCTGCTAGTCAAAGAGTGATATAGTTCATTGGAAGGGGCATGCCTACATGAGTTTAACCAATAGTCATCTTAGAGAAGAATGGCTGCACTTACCTTTTTCTTGATTGCAAACCTAAGATACCTCATAGAAATATCTAATTTCCCTCAATTCCTAAGCTATCAATCATATAGCTCCTTTCAACAATAAGAGGAAGAATGTTTCCATTGGGATGTGTGCACACAGTTTCATGCAGCTCCTTTATTAATAAGTTATTTTAAAGCATGTTGGTGACACCTGTAATGGAACAAATTGTCAGCTAGGTGTATGAATTAGGTGAAAGGGAGATACTGATCTGTAAAAGTAAGGAAACTAAAAAAAAACCCTTCCAGCACCAGTGCTTGTTTATGCTTAAAATGTTTCTGCATTTGTATGAGCAGTATGAGTTTGTCAGTTTGGGTTCTTACTTAGAATGTTACTAAGAAATTGTAGTATTTTAAATCAGGATGGCAGGCTATTTTAAGAAAGGAATCTTTCCTTCTTTTCATCAAACTCTCACTTTGAAACAGCCGATCATCAGATAGTATAAATTAGTAGTATTCAAAGTGATGCTCCTTGAACTGGTTCTGGTCCACAAACTGTTGGCTGCCAGAGAGTTCACAGACAAGACAGAAATAGTTGTATCCAACTACTATACCAACCATGGCATAGTAGGAAAAAGATATTGGTGGCCCAGATCTGATAGCATGAGAAACACTGGTATAAAACTTAGTCTTATAGTAATTGCATAATCTTTTCAATTGTTTTTTTTATTACCACTAATATTGTAGTTAACACTCTACTGACTAGAAAAGTCAGATCAAGATTTTTTTATCTTGTAAAGTTTTATATGAAAAAGGAATATATTTTACAGCAATGTTTATTGTACAAAAATGTAACAAGAGTACTCATTTATAGTAACATGAATTTCATAATTAGTTAGAAAATAAGCTGATTTAAAGAAATAGTGAGTTTTCCAAATACACATTCAGACAGCAAGATCAAATCAGTGCTAAAATATAAACAAAAGTTAGACTATAAATGGAAACAATAAATAATGAGCTACATTTTGCATCCTTTGTTACCTGGAATGTCCTCTAGGGTACTGTCAGCAGAGCTATCCTGATGGATCCTGAACAGTATTTAAAATTATTCACCGTTACTGGCTATATTGGGGCATTTCTAAGAGGGAAAATGTTTTGCATGAGAAATAACTATAAATATCTTACTCTGCTGGTCATCTTAGATGCAAATTATGTAGCTCTCCAAGTGTTGTTGAACTGCAGTTCTCAGGCTGTGCTGACTAGATGGTCGATATTCAATTTCTACCTCTACTGTTGTTCTATACTTACTTATAAATGAGAAGCCCCAAAGAATTCAACAAATTTTAGTTTTGATTAAACTTACATAGGTTTGTGCTGTTAGGAAGTCAAAAGTTAATGTGTCTTAAAAGTATAATTAATTAAAAATATAAGTTCCCCTAAATTACATTAATATCATTAGTATGACATCCTACATTGTTATAGGTTTTCTTTTATTTGTATATTAACCCACCAATTATTGTATAAGATAGGCTACTGCTGTTCTCATTTCACAGAGGAGCTGGTTCTAAGACATGAAGTATGATTTTCTCATTGTTAAGTCTATGATATAAACAGAACTTTAATACAGAACTAAAATAGATACTTTGGGTTGCAGATAACAGACCAAGTTAATAAATTACTTAATTTTTAGTAGCACAATTCTGAAATATCTGAATTTGAAATGAAATATATAGAACTATTATGCAGTATAGTTATTTTTAAAGTCTTCCATTCGTTCTTAAATCGGCAATGCTTTAATTTGTGGATACAATTTTAAAAACAATGGTTAACAATGCTGGTTTATGAGAGAAAGGACATCCAGTATCCCTAGTAGACCAGTACTTTATTGGGACAAACAAAACCAGATAGGAAGGTGCTACTAATATCCACCAACAGGAAGAGGATGGGAAAAAACAGAAAAGTCCCAAAACGCTTACTTTTGTTTCTTCCTTCATCATTTTGTACTACCTTGCCTAATTAAGCATGTTGAAAATCTGAAAAACGTCCAGACTTTTGTGGCATTTCGAGTTAGTTTTAATTAACTCGGCATTGAACTATTTCAACTTATGAACTATTTACTGCTTATACTCTTCTCAGAGTTTGGGTTAGAACTTGTATGAAAGAGCGACATTTGCAGCTTGTTAGCAAAAAGGGGCAAATGTTACTTGCTAAAGAATTATCCTTTTCCCATAAGATACACTGACACTGTGAGACAGTAGTACAATCTTGAACAGGATATTTTGGGGGCAGATGAAAGTCTGAAGTAATGCTGGTGTGTGTGTTTTTGTGTCCATCCTCAGGTGATACTGTTTGTAACCTAACATCTTGGATGTGTTGTGACATGCTTTTCGTTTATTAATGGCTCATTCAATATAGTATACTACTAGTTTAACTTTTTGAAAACAGGAAAAAATACTAACATGGTTTCTAGCTGTTGTTTCTGTGTTCTTCCCTGTAATGTCTCCACCATCCGTGTTCTTTCGTAGCCTTCAAGATGTTCAGCAAGGGCAGCAATCCACAACCCAAGTCAGAGTCCAGTCCCGCCCCCATTCCCAGGCTGCTGTGCTCAGCGCTAGTGCCTCCTTGCTGGTGAGAAATGGGAGTGTCCACTTAGAAGCTACACATGACAATGCATCTGCTGTCGGCAGCAGCAGTTTGCACGATGAACTTGGTACGCAGGCCTTATGTAACCTTGGTGAAACTAAAGTGTTATGGATTTATGGATTATAATGCATTGTAATTAGTTTCATTTTGGAATGTTGGAAGTATGTTTCTGATAACAAGTCACTTGTAGTCGGATTTTTTGCTACACTTGGTTAAACCATTATCCTAGAACTGAATCATTGTCAAATTAGGTCTTGTTCTGCATTGATGACTAGTGTATATCCTGCCCTTGCCTGTGTGTCAGAGGTGCCTCTGCTCCCATGCTTTCCCTTTCCCTCCCCTCATACCTTTTCTCCTTTCTTTTCTCTTCCATCTTTTCTTCCCTACTTTTTCTTTCTTCTCTTCTCCCTTTCCATCTCCATTAATTTCCTTCCTTCCCTCCCCTCATACATGTAACCTTTCTTTCCCAGTGACATCACAGAGGGTAACAGCCAATCCAGTGACATTACAGAAGTCACTTCGTCTAGCAAGAATGTGGTACAGACAGAGACAGATAGAAGCAGATACTTTGACACACACACACACACACATCTATTGGAGTTATATCATAGTATGTCCAGATACCATGCTTCAACATAGCACAGTGTTTTTGAAAGCTTAATTAAGTTGAAGCTAAAACTAAGTCGGTTTATTTAACCAGAGTTTGAATCTCCCTTCGCGCTAGCCTGCAATCTCCTGCATCTCCCTCAAATAGTCTCTAAGGTTTATAAAGCATTCCAGGACCAATTTGTGTGGCATGCAGAGGACTTTGGAGAAAGGTGCAAATCAGTTTGCCAGTGGTGTCCACTGCAGTGGTGGGAGGATACCATTTTATCAAAACGATGAGCCTATAGGTGATTGTTAGTCCTCATGTTAGCGAAAAATGAAGTAGCTCATCCTTCAACATGAATATCCAGAGTGCCATTAATTTCAAATGTTGTTGTTGTATTAAACACTACAGTTATAATTTACTGCCTTGCAGTTATTTTCAGCACAACTCTGGAAACTGTTTTGTGTTTGGGGAAGTGGGAAAACAGAAAAAGAAACAATTTTTCTGTGTGTCATACTATCCTGACATTTTTATAACTGAAACTGTAAGATGTTGAAATATTAGTCTAAATATTTTTATTGATTTTGAATTCAGAATACATAATTTCCAGTTGCCTTGGGAATAATATTGTAAAGAATATGTAATGCTGGGTTGTTCTATGTTTGTACAAAATGTGACATTGTATGACTTCGCAATTGTCAGATCTTTTATGCACAATCCTATCAATATTTCAGGTTAGTTGTTTCTTGGTAACTTCTCCCTTTTAAATAGGGTGAAGACTTTTGTGAGTTTGCCATGAATATAAAAACAAACTTGAATCTAATTTGAGTACTAGCACTTATTATCATGGAAATATTATTTTGTTTTTTGATCATGGAAATATTTTGTTTTGTGATCATGGAAATATTATTTTATTTTTGTGATCATGGAAATATAATTTTGTTCTGGACTCTTTATTTTCTTGATTCTAAGAACTCTTCAAAACAATCAGGATGATATTTTATGCTGTACTACTAGTAGTAGTAGCTATGTACAACTGGAAAAAATATTTCTAAGCAAATGATCTTACTTGCATATTTGAAAATCACAGGTTATTTATGTTTTCCAGGTGTGTTGTTTTCTGGTTTGTTAATCATTTCTCTCACTTATTCTGATGGCAAAGATAAAGCATTGGAATAGGTTGTTTCTATCTCGTGACTGATAACAGGGTATTTTATTTGACATAAATTGTTTCGGTAGCTCCACATCTCTGCTTGAGTAGTTGTTGGACTCAAAAGCAGCCATCTCTGAACAAAGGTATCTTGCAGCTACTGTTGAGCTGTCAAGTAAAGCCTAAACACAGCTGGTATAGACACAAAGCTACAAAATGCAGGGGAAAGGTATTTTTGCCTCTGATAACTTTCTGCTGTATTATTTCAATTACAAGTTCTTCAATTGGAAGTAAAAAGGAGAAGGGTGGTAGAGTTCCATCATTGGAACTTCGATTTCACAGTCACAAAATTGTTCTCTCTTCTTCTTCCATCTCCTTTCCCACCTTCGTCTTTTCATTATATGTCCATCTAGAAGGGAAATTAATGGTTTTTAGAGATATTTCTGTTTCTGTGTTGGTCCTAGTCAGCTGTGAAGATTGTGACAGACATAGATTTATTCTGATGTGCTTAAGAGAACAAGTCCCAAATCTGACATATTTGAGGAAACAATTTTAATTATTTTTGGCCAAAATGTTTGGATCCCTTCTTTTCCTGAATGAGTGAATAAAGAAGTCAGCCTTCGCATTCATGATTCGTTTGGTTCATTTTACACTGTTTTTAAACAATGTTGTGTGAACAGATTTATATTCAGTTAATCTCCCATATTAATTTTGCAAAGGAGCAGCACAATTTGTGGGTACAGTACTTGAGATACTTGATTGGTGTTTGGGAACTTTGAGATGAGGATCGTTTTTCATGTACAGCAGTAACCAGGTTCCATGAATTGAGCATAGGGAAGAGGCCAAGTTGTTGGATGACAGTTTGAAATGGAGATTCAGTGCAGATATACATCTCTTCACAAGATTTTACTGTTTCCTCTCAATTTTGTGATTTGGTATTATAGAATTAAGTCAAATTTTGAGAAAGCCAAGTAAATTTGGAACTGTGTATTTTTGTGTGGCACAAAAAATAAGAAAGATAACTGCGGGAAGGCTGTCATGAGAATTTTTATTGCATTGAGGTGCCATCTACTGTTCTACTGAAATACTGCAAAGTTGAGTAGTTCATCATGTTCCTACCAGTGACGCCCAGCCAGAATAATATACAGCTTCAATCCCTGGCCTATATGGTACCATATAAAATCTAATTTTATTTTAATTGTGATGGATGAAGAATGTTTGGTATTGGTGTCATGATGGAATCTGCTGCTTTTCTGTTTGGAAATGATGGTTTAGCAGCAGAAGAAGCCAAGGCAGATTTCTTGTTTTGCTACATGATGGCAGTGGCAAGTACATCTTGTTCTTCACCTTGTTCTTTTCTGCTTGAGGAATTATTTCTGCCTTGTTGTTTTAAATTCTTTTAATCATTTTAGCACTTTTTGTGACTTGGCAAGGTTCTCCTTTTGCTAGCTGAGAGTCTAGTGTCTGAATAGGAATTAGACTCTAGAGATGACATGGGCATGTTGTGCCATGAAGCATTTAACTTTTATCTCCTCTTCAACAATCCCCTGCTTGAATTATATCACAAGATTATTTTCAACACATTTCAAAAGCATTTTTGCTGTATAAAACTTACAGTTAGAAAAAGAGAAGTTTGCTATCGCCTTGTATTTACGTATAAGCCCCTATGTATATTTAATGGAACTCTCTAGATTGCTATTAGGATAATAATTCATTTGCCAGTTGATTTGGTCCTGGAAAGATGTGAAGGCCTTTTTATTTGCATGTCATTCGAAGTAGTCAAATAATCATCATCATTGTCATGATCATCATTTCTCCAGAGCAAGGATGCACCCCCAGCTCTTGGTGTGGAGTTCTCTTCTAATGTTAACTGACTTTGGCTTTCTTTTTCTATAGACGTAGAGGGCTGTATTCAAGGTTTCTGTATCCTAGGTTCACCTCTTTGTATCTAATATGAGGAGGCATTTTCTAATTTCAAATGACACATTAAAGATCACTATTAATTTATTCTTGGCATTTCGTAGAAGTACAGGAAAGCAGACAGAGCGAGAGGATTTGGGTGATGCTACACCCACATAAGGTTACTTTCAAAGTGGCTACTGTAGTTCCCAGTGGTTTGCATCTCATCTTGAATAGGTTCTTTTGTTAGATGTTTGAATAGCATACTATATATCTGAAACAGCGCCACATTATATTTTCTCCTGTTGTATGTTTATTTCATATCTTCCTTCAGTCTAGAGGCCCATGGATGCTCCAGTGTCCACAGCAGCCATGCTGGGAAAAGGTATGGACTGGAATTGTACCCAATGGCTCTAGTGGTAAACATGATTTCAGAGCAGTTCAGTTAATGCTCTGGGAAAGGGGAAAGTCTTTCCCTTTCTTTTACTAATAAATGTACATCTTCCAGGGAAACAGGAGATGTTTTCAGTCTCCTGCCATTTTAAACTTTGATTATGGCAGCCTGTTTGTTTTTCTCCTTGAGGAGAGCAGACCTTCTAGGAATAGTTGAAAGAATTAGTTATTCCTGAGCAACCAGGTTGCATCCCTTTTTTCTTTGAATGAGCTTCCTGCTTTTTGGCACAGGGTTGGACGGGATGGCCCACGAGGTCTATTTCCACTCTATTATTCTATGATTCTGTGATTCTTAGCTGTTGGGGACAGATGAGAAATTCAATCTCTTTTTTGCCTGTACAGGCAGTCCCGAGTTACAAACATTCAACTTACAAAACATTCATAGTTAAGAATAGGGATGAGAGAACAGGAAGCGAGAGAAATCCGGCCCCAGGAAGGAAAATTCACTCCTGAAAGAGTTATCATGGGGAAAAGTTGTCTCCACTGAAGCTTTATCACCAATCCTTGTTTCCATAACAAGCCAAAATTTTGAAAATCCAATTATCACAGGGACAGAAAGTAAGGTGAAATCTCAACAGGGACACAGACAGTGAAACAAATACCACAGCGGTGTTAACTCTTCCCTATGCTGTCCATAGATAGATAGATAGATAGATAGATAGATAGATAGATAGATAGATAGATATCCATCTACACACATACTACACACACACACACACACACACTTTTGGCTGGAGTTAAACTTTAAAATGTACCTGTTCCAACTTCAATACAAAGTCACCTTAAGAACAAACCTACCGGACCTATCTCGTTTGTAATTTGGAGACTTCATTAGTAATGTATACTGTTTACAGCAGATGTTGTTACCTGTAATAAGCAAAATATTCTTTGCCCTTGGTTTCACCAGACTTAGGTCAGGGTGCTGTTTATTTGATGAACAATGCAGCAGGAATGGTCAAATGCTTGTGTGAGGTTTCTCAGGAGTGTTACACCTTAGAAAGAGGTTTTCACCTTATAAGGTATTGCAAAACCCACACTTTTATTTGTCAGTGTGCACATTTAACTCCAGCTGGATCATATCTTCTCACTTGGAGTCAGATAATTCTAGCAACTAGTGTTATTCCTCATTTTGTATTGGTTTGTTTTTTTAAAGTGGTCATAGCTCAGTATTTACAACTTACAATTATATACAGATATGTTACTTTCCTATAGTAACATTTGCTTTCCTATCCATTCTTGGATTGTATTTGTTTGATCATAAATAGTGCCTTTCCTTTCCGAATATTTTATTATTCTGATTCACTATGTCCACTGACTGAATGGTTGTAATAAATAGTGTTGTTTTGACTTTATGTCTGTAGGACAAAGAAAAGCTGCCTCTAACAAGTCATTACAGGTATATATGAGTATAGGGATAATATATGGTATTGTCTTGGAATAATTCAGTCAATATATTTGTTACAAGACAAAATGGATCTGTGTAGAGTTGTATATTAGATTTTTATATTAGATGAAGACAAAAATGGCATCTCTATAGAATATGAATCTGGAAAAGGGTGTGGGCACTATCCTCAAATTATTAATATAATAATTTGAAAGTATTTGAAAAGAGTTATAGAGCAGGGCATAAAAATGTGTATATATGTTTCACATTGATATTGCTATTGAAACAACCTTGAAACAAGCCAAAAGTTTTCACATAGAAGAGTGGCAAAATAAATGTTGTCCCTGGCAGCTCACCAGCAGGGTCTCAAGTGAGGCAGTCATCCCTTGTTTTTGTTTAGTAGTTGGAATTGTTATGTTTATAAATAAGAATCGGCCAACGACCATGAATGTTACAATATCACCTTAGCTAAATGGGGTAGTAAATGCTTGATCTTAAGTTGGGCTACTCCAAGAGGATTTTCTTTCTTCTGTCTGTCCCAAGCACATTGCAATCATTTGCTTTTGAATGAGCTCAAGTTTAGTATTATACAAGGAAAATTATTTCTGCTTGTGAATCATAGTTCCTAACTGTACTATATATTTCTTTTGTAACTTGGTTATATTCCTTCCCCTACTTCATCCCGTAATAATAGCGGGAATCCCTTAGATTTTCTTTATAAAGATGATATTTCAATGCTTTGAAATGTTTGAACTAAAGTGGGTCCTAAAAGGGAGAATAAAACAAAATAGATATTTTAATGTCATAGATAGCAGCAATTTTATTTCTACTTTGTTAGAGTGTATCAGATATGAAGATCTAGTTTAAGCAAGAGATTCTGTTGGCAATGAAAAAGAAATATGTATGCGCTGTTATGAAGGACTGTCTGTGTATGTTCATTTGCATTCTTTGTTATTAACAATTTGGGCATAGCGTCCTGAACTATCAGAGGATTTCCATTCATGGTCTATGCATTTGATATGTTTATAAAGTTATAATGAAATTATTTAGGTGATAGCTATGTTAAAGGGAACTCATAACATGCATATTTGTTGATGCAGAGATCTGATGTGCAGAGATCTGATGGTATTTAATCTATCATGACTTTCTCTCCAACAGGTAAGTTCAGTTCCACGCTGTACGAGACAGGGGGCTGCGATATGTCACTTGTGAATTTTGAACCAGTTGGAAGAAGAACATCTAATATCTGGTGTGTTTTTGAAAGCCACTTTTATGGTTTATGCAGCAATGTTGATTTTAACTTGAATTAGAAAATAATTTTAAAATCTTTAAAAAAAATGTTTATGTATTTTTGACAGCACAGAACAAAACAATTGCCTGATGCGCAGGGGATATTTTTGTCCTACATTTTGTGAAACAATAATGGATTTTTTTGCAATTTGAATAGTGAATGACACCCCCCAACCAAAAATGTATTTGAAAGTGTCGCTATTTTAAAAAATAATTTAATAAGGTAATTGGTTGGGATGAAACTTCACATCAAGTCCTGTAGAACATGTTAATAGACTAACAAGATCTGCATTTTATAGCCAAAATGTTATGCCTTTCTGGACATTTGCTTCCCCAGCATTGGAGAAGACTCTCTTCCCCCAAACTAAGGTGATCATGTTGCTTTTTCAAAATTGGCTTTGCTAATTTGATTAGGAAGCCTTTACAAAGGCAGTAATTTTAATAATCTTAGGATTAAGCTATGGTGATACATAAGATTGTTTGTACTTTATGAAAAGGTTATAGCAACTATGGACATGACTGGAAGTGAGATGAGTGGGGATCAACCAACCATGGTATATAAAGTTAATAGAATTTTGGGTGTGCAACTTCATTTGGGTAGCTTGTTGTGTGCTGTAAAATACTTTCTGACTTAATGGTGATCCTAAGGCGACTATATCATATGTTCTTTTGGCATTTGCTTTTGTCTACTTCTGAAGCAGAAAAAATGTGACTGACCCAAAGTCACCCAATTAGTTTCCATGGCTTAATGGAGATTTGAACCCCAGACTCAAGAGTTCATAGTCCAGTGCTCAAACCGCTACACCGGGATGACTCTTCTTGGGAAAGTAAATTGGCTTATTACTGCTTTTCCCAAATTGGAGCTCCTTGCTGTAACTCCTCATACCCACATAAACATACCATTCCTAATTTATTGGTGCTTTAAAAACACAATTAATTGCTTTCCTGCATCACCCATATCTTAGATACCTTTGGTGGACTCTTTTATGAAAGTGAACCACAGATTGTGATGTATTCTAACAATGTGCAGGATTAGGTAGAATATATCTAAGTATACATTACAAAATTAGATATAAAAGGCATGCAACCTCTTAAAATTAAAAGACAGCATCTTCTTCTGTTGTTGCTTGGCTCAAATGGGGCTGTTGGAAGGGCTACAGAAGATTAAATGCTTACAAAGATGTCCTTTTGTTCTAAGGTAACCATTCTATAGGCTGCCTAATGCTGGGCCCTCTGATCAATTATCCAGACATCACAAGAAAAATCTGACTTCCAATCTGTTTTTAAAATAAAATAATACAGCAAAAGTGTCCACTTGTCTCTGGAATCAAAACCAGTCCTATTTGCAAAAGCAATAACTTGTAAATATCCAGTTAAGGCAAAGTGGTCAGAGTTGACAGCATGCCCTCAGCATGTGCCTTCTTAAACAATATTTTTTTCTCCAGCATTTCAGAGAAATGTAAATTGGTGTAATAGAAATATAGAATATTATTGTTTTTAAATATCACATTGTATTGATTGACAAGTTCTTTCATCATACTTTTTAACTGTCCACTCATTCAGTGAGTGCTTGAGGATATAATCCCCCCCCCCTTTGGTTAAATCACACACACCCTCTTTTGTTGTTGTCCCATTTGCTAAATGACGTAGCAAATTTATTTAAACTTGAGGAACTAATATCCAAAAATGTTTTTAAAGAGACTTGAACTGAAAAGCAGAATGAGATATTGAACTAAAGTCAATTTTTGTTGCTCTTATAGTGACACGGACTCTCATGTATCAAGTTCTACCTCAGTTCGTTTTTATCCACATGATTTAGTAAGTCTTTTACATTTTCTTGTCTGTCTTTGCTTCCAAATAATTAAATCGTACTTCTATGTTATTAAGGGCATTTGTTTTATCTAGTTATGTTATGTTATTTCACTTACAGGATGGCTTCTGTCAGTCTAAAAGTGTTTCTGGGAACGGGGACGTGGGATGGACATGACCATGTCTGTCCTCTGCACACAATTCAACATCTCCAGCATTATAATCCTACTCTCATAGAATTATAGAGTTGGAAGAGATCTTGTGGGCCATCCAGTCCAACCCCCTGCCAAGAAGCAGGAAAATCATTTTCAAAGCACCCCAAGAGATGGCCAACTACACCACAGTGGCTCTCTAGCTTACCTTTGCCTCTGCAAATAATTAAAGCACTACAGACATTCCAGTTCATTAATACTGTGGAGCCTAAAGTATATTTATATGGTGATCATACTATGTATGATTGCTTTTGTAGTATTGAGAAAGTGTTGCCTAAGCCAGGCTCAGTGAATTACATTATTATTGGACATAATTTCTGGAGACACCAGTAAATATTCTAAAGCAGTTGATGGTGCAGAGGAGATGGTGACTCTGTAAGTTGTAGATAGATCCTATTTAATGTATATACCCATCCTGCAATTTGTTTTGTTGGAGGCATCCGTACTGCTGTTGGGTATGTGACCTTCATTATCCCATGTGATTTTCAGGCATCCCTTGCCACATTGATATTCAACAGCATGTTTCTCAACCTGCCTATCCTCAGGTGGAAAGACATGCTGCAGGTGTTAAAGGTGTAATGGGTGTCAAAGGAGCAATTATCCATAGCAAACTTCGACCCTGCTATTTTATATTCCTTCAAGACTGCTGTTTTTAGACTGAAGAAGTGATGAACAAAACCAACATATTATTAATTTTCTTATAGCTTTCCCTCCCCCAGATCAGGCTGAACAGGCTGTTGACCATAGATACTGATCTTCTGGAGCATCAAGACATTGACCTTAGCCCTGATCTGCAGGACCATCTACAGCCTCAGGAGGAAGCAGCCCAAAAAGTCAAACACTATTATCGCTTTTGGATCCTGCCCAAGATCTGGATTGGCATTAATTTTGATAGGCTGACTCTCTTGGCTTTGTTTGACAGGTGGGATCCTATGTACCACAGTTCAAGGAATTAGTATCTCTGCAACCTGGGGGTCCTTGTTCATATGCTAGTGTCTGGTACCAGTACAATATTATAATTTTTTCTGATAGCAAATTAAATTGAAATGGAGCCACTAAGAGAAGGGGGGGTGTGTGTGTGTGTATATATATATATATGTATATATATATATATGTGTGTGTGTGTGTGTGTGTACATATATATATATATATATATATATATATATATATATATATAGTTGTTAGGGGAGCTCTAGAACTCCCTTCCTAGATAAATTAGACATCTTCTGTACTTTTTTTCACAAATAAGTGAAGACTTGTTTAGACTTGAATTTGAGAATTGATTAAGTTTCACCAACTAATGTGGCATATCTTTATTTTATTTATTTATTTATTTATTGTTTCGATTTATTAGTCGCCCCTTCCGAGAGGCTCGGGGCAACTCACATACATATAAACCATAAAAGCACTGTAAAAACAACGGACCAAAGTCCACATATTAAAATTTAAAAACAAGCAGATATACATTAAAACAGCTCTTGGGTCTACATATGTCTATGGACCGAAGGCTTGAACAAACAGAAGGGTTTTACAAGCCCTGCGAAAGCCCAGCAGGTTGGTCTGTGCTCAAATATATATAGTTGTTAGGGAGCTCTAGAACTCCCTTCCTAGATAAATTAGACATCTTCTGTACTTTTTTTCACAAATAAGTGAAGACTTGTTTAGACTTGAATTTGAGAATTGATTAAGTTTCACCAACTAATGTGGCAGATCTTTATTTTATTTATTTATTTATTGTTTCGATTTATTAGTCGCCCCTTCCGAGAGGCTCGGGGCAACTCACATACATATAAACCATAAAAGCACTGTAAAAACAACGGACCAAAGTCCACATATTAAAATTTAAAAACAAGCAGATATACATTAAAACAGCTCTTGGGTCTACATATGTCTATGGACCGAAGGCTTGAACAAACAGAAGGGTTTTACAAGCCCTGCGAAAGCCCAGCAGGTTGGTCTGTGCTCAAATATATATAGTTGTTAGGGGAGCTCTAGAACTCCCTTCCTAGATAAATTAGACATCTTCTGTACTTTTTTTCACAAATAAGTGAAGACTTGTTTAGACTTGAATTTGAGAATTGATTAAGTTTCACCAACTAATGTGGCAGATCTTTATTTTATTTATTTATTTATTTATTGTTTCGATTTATTAGTCGCCCCTTCCGAGAGGCTCGGGGCGACTCACATACATATAAACCATAAAAGCACTGTAAAAACAACGGACCAAAGTCCACATATTAAAATTTAAAAACAAGCAGATATACATTAAAACAGCTCTTGGGTCTACATATGTCTATGGACCGAAGGCTTGAACAAACAGAAGGGTTTTACAAGCCCTGCGAAAGCCCAGCAGGTTGGTCTGTGCTCAAATTGAGGATGGAAGGACATTCCACAAGACTGGCGCAGCGGCACTAAAGGCCCTCCTCCATGTTGTAGAGAGGTGGATGGCGTGACAGCTAGGTACGACCAGGAGGTTCTGAAACTCAGATCGCAGTGGTCGTAGGGGATTGTATTGGGAGAGGCGGTCCCTTAGGTACACTGGCCCCAGACCATTCAAGGCCTTGAAGGTCAAAACCAGCACCTTGAAGGTGATCCGGTGCTCTATTGGAAGCCAGTGCAGTCCGCGCAGGACAGGCGTGATGTGGCAGCGAGATGGAAGGCCTGCCACCAGCCTGGCTATAGCATTCTGCACCAGCTTAAGCTTCCGGATCACCAACAAGGGAAGGCCGATGTAGAGGGTGTTACAGTAGAAGGCATAACAGTAGTCCAATCTTGAGATGACCGTGGCTTGGACCACTGTGGCTAGGTCATGACGGGACAGGTAGAGAACCATCTTGCTCATTATGATGCTTCTGAGTATGTATTTTTATGATATACCTTTTTATCTGTTTTTTTAAATGATATAAACTCATCTTTTTATTATATCTTGTGGGTATTTAACTTTAGGGCTTTTTAAATTTGTTATAAAACCACTTTAAGTTCCAAACTGGGGGAAAGCTGAGCTACAAAAATCTGCTACAGTTTTGCGCAGGCATTCATTTCTAAGATATCCTTGTATGTTTTGTGGACCAATTGTGCCTGCTTATTTAACAGGACTAACTACTTCATCATACTAAAGTATAAATCCACTTTAAATCTGGTTGCTGCCTCCTGCAGAATTCTGGGTTTTGTAGTTTAGGGAGGAGCCTTTAACAGCATCACTAAACTACAAACCCTAGATTTCTGCAGCAAACAGAAACCTAATTTAAAGGGAATTCGTTCTCTAGTGTGATGAGGTCCTAAGCGAATTCCCACATAGAATTTTTATGGAATATTCTTTTCTCTTTTTTTGGTATAATTAATATGAATTTTCCTAGAAGGAATTGAGGTTAGCTGGAATTCCCTGCTTTTTGGCTAGGCTGTGGACTGAATCCCATTTTGAACCCATCTGACTTTGATTTTATGCAATGTGTTGAATTCTTTAAACACAAATGAAACCATAGTTGGTTCCATCTGAAATTGATTTAAACGTCAAGAGTAAGAAAAACATTCTTAGACTTTTTATACTGATGGAAAGGTTGTGTTTGCTTTTGTTCTTTTGATCTTTTTTGCATTTGTGCAGCCTTTATTCCCATCGCATCAACTTATTCATTTTCCCACTATTTATACTGCTTTTTTCTATAGGAATCGTGAAATCCTTGAAAATGTGTTAGCTGTCATTCTGGCAATCCAAGTGGCTTTCTTGGGTTCTGTTCTCCTCATAGAGGGTTTCTTCAAGGATATCTGGGTCTTCCAATTTTGTCTAGTCATTGCTAGCTGCCAATATTCCTTGCTTAAGGTAACTTATGTCTTCCACTTAATGTTAATACATGATTTAATGACTCTTTTGAGATTAACTCTGCATACTAAACATTTCCAAAATGCACAAGTCTTTTTTCTCTGTTCTATAACTTATTTATATACAATGTTTTGAATCCCAGGAAGATACCTAAAATATTGATCTGGTTCAGTTGTATTGGGAAGCCACCGATTATTGTTACACAAACAAACTGGCACTGCTTCTCTGTTTCTTCTCTTCTTCACTTCCTATTCACGTGACAAAGTTGGCAACTGTTAGCATCCAGTTTTATTTTGAAGCTAATTACAGTTTCCTGTAATTAGTGGGATTTGTTTAAGGTAGTCTTGTACTTCAGATGTCATGGGGAACAGTGGTTAGCTTTACAAATGAAGTGATTTGCCATACAGCCTGAACTGATTCAACAACATACCACATGAGAATTTTGAGTTCTTAAATCTACACTAATAATTTCTTGTCACCTTATAAAAAATCGATTTGATCACAAAATCCCCAGGTAGATTTTGTTTTACTATTGTAAGACTCATGTAACTGCACAAATTAACCAAAATCCACACTCAGGCAATATCCTTTTTTATGAACAGAGCTTTGACATCATGAATTACCAGGATTGTAGTACCTGTAATAATGTATTTTGAGAGTATTATTATTTATTTAATAATTTTTGAGGGAAATATACATATAGAGAAGTTACATATCACAGGTAACAAGAGAGATGTTACTCTAGGCCAGTGGTTCTCAACCTGTGGTCCTCCAGTTGTTTTGGCCTACAACTCCCACAAATCCCAGCCAGTTTACCAGCTGTTAAGATTTCTGGGAGTTGAAGGCCAAAACACCTGGGAACCCACAGGTTGAGAACCACTGCTCTAGGTGTTTAATAAATAACACATATAGGTACAATTTTAAAAGAGTGTACCAAGGTAGTTTGAACTCAGTTTCTCTAGTTTTGTCCTTGTTTCTTTCAATCCTGTAGTTTTTTTAAGTAAAAAAGTGACAAATGTAGGAGAAAGAGACACCAACTTGCAATGAATTCCTTCTGCAGGTTTGCAACAAGTTATACAACAAATTTCTTTTGAAATGTCAAAGCTCTGCTTATGATCACAAAATTTAAGATTTCTAAAACTGTCCATAATGTTGGGTACTCAGCAAGGTATTGGTGTTGAAGTAATGGTGGGATCCAAAATTGTTCTGGAGATCTAGATGGCTTGCTCATTATGATACAGAACAGGGGTCCCCAAACTAAAGCCCGTGAACCAGATGCAGCTCTCCAAGGTCATTTTCCTGTCCCCCGTCCTAAACTTTAGATTTAGGGTTGCCCTTCAAACTACTTGAAGGCACACAACAACAACAATCCTAATTAACCTGACTATCTTGTCAGCCAAAAGCAGGCCCACACTTCCCACTGAAATACTGGTAAGTTTATGTTGGTTAAAATTCTTCTTCATTTTAAATACGTATTATTCTTTTATGGTTTTTTGCACTACAGATAAGTTTTGTGCAGTGTTCTTAATAGTTTGTTCATGTTTTTAATAACTATAGTCTGGCCCCCCAATAGTGTGAGGGACTGTGAATTGACCCTCTGCTTAAAAAATTTGAGGACCCCTCATATAGAAGCTTGTTTGTGTGGTACTAGGAAAAATATTGTCTGAATAGAAAGTTTAATGTTTTTTTCTTCTGGACCAACACAGGTGTTTTTTGTTTTTGTTTTTTTGCATTTTGTGAGTATGAATTACTGTGATTATGGTAGTTATCCCTTAGAAAATTAGCTTCCTCTTCCTCCTGGTGCACTGGGTTCTTTTCAGTCTCCATATCAAATGTTCATGCTCCATTAGAAACGACATCAGTTACTTTGCTTGCCTTTTTTTTTAAGGTAAGGGACTTGAATAAAAAGCACAATCTGGGTATCCTTGTAACGTTTATGGAAAGTATTTGAATACCACACATTAATAGTGTTCTACTGTAGATATATCAAACTTTATTTTTTCCTTTCTGTTTTTCAGAGTGTCCAACCAGATTCTTCATCACCACGGCATGTAAGTTATTCTGTGTGAAATTCCAGTATTTAACAATATCCCGAGTGTCTATATCTTTGAGTAGTTCCGCTTTTCAGACATTGCCATTAAGGAGAAAGGGGGTGTGGCATATTAATCTGGAAGCAATCTATAACAATAAATTCCAACTGGACTGGATGAGGGCAAGCAAATTGAAATTTAATCAAGGCAATACAGAGGTACTCCTCGTTGGTCGGAAGGCAGCTCAGGGAATAGGATCCAGCCTGTGTTGTATGGGGTTACACTCCCATGATGACACATGTCCACAGTCTGGGGGTTCTTCTGGACTTGGAACCGAATCTGGAGGCCCAGATGTCGGTAGTGTCCAGGAGAGCCATTGGACAATTAAAACTTGTGCAACAACTGCACCCCTTCCTTGAGAAGACAGATCTGGCCATGGTGGTACATAACAGAGCTGCAGCCAAGTTGCTAACTGGAGCGCCCCCACGGTTACAGTAGCTCCACTGGCTGCCAGTCTGTTCCTGGGAACAATTTAAAGTGTTGGTTATAATGTTTAAAGCCCTAGACAGTTCAGGTCCAGGCTATTTGGCTGACCGCATCCCCATGTACAAACCTGCCCGGGTCCTGAGATCTTCAGGAGAGGCTCTTCTCTCAGATCCACCTCCATCTCAAACTCTATTGGTAGAATTAGGATGATTAGGATGATTTTCAGACTTTTGTCTGAATGTTTAAATTTTATATATGTGTTAGGTTTAATGGTTTTAATTGATTTTAATTTCATAGTTATATGTAGTAATTTGTTATTATGACTTCTTTGTGTACTGTGTGTTGGCACTGAATTTTTGCCATTATTATGTTGTAAACTGCCTTGAGTCCCATAAATAAATAAATAAATGAGAGAGTGGGCCTTCTCTCTGGGTGGCTGCCTCACAACTCTGGAACTCCCTTCATCCCAGGGAAGCCAGAATGGCCCCTTCCCTGCTGTTCTTACTGCAGCTGGCTAAAACCTTATTCAGATAGACAGGCTTTTATAGAATAAGGTTTTTAAGATCAAGTCAGGGAGTTATGTGGGAGTTTTTTTTAGTTTTGAATATGTTTGAATCATAGAAACATAGAGTTGGAAGAGACCTCATGGGCCATCCAGTCCAACACCCTGCCAAGAAGTAGAAAAATTGCATTCAAAGCATCCCTGACAGATGGCCATCCAGCCTCTGTTTAATGAATTTTAACTGCGAATTTTTAAATAATATGTTTAATTCTGTTTTAATGTTTTCATATTGTATATTTTAAATTGTGTGGTAATACTTTTAATGTAAGCTTAAGTGGCAGCGTCGTGTTTGTCTCCCTGGAGACAGACCTGCCCCTTGCCTCTCTGGCCCCAGTCCCTCTGCCTTTCCACCCCATCTCCGCCCCTGACCCTGCTCTTTCCGGCCCCACCCACACTTCCGCGGACCCAGGGCAAATGAGTTTGCCCAAGCTTGGACTATATGATCACAGGAGAATTTTAAATTACTTTGTATGTGATAGTGTTGTAGAAACTGTAAATAAATCAAGTGACTGTATTAAAGAGAAAGTGGTATGTTGAAGTTGAAATCAAATACTTCTGAATTAAGTTGAAATCAGATACTTCTGAATTAAGTTGAAATCAGATACTTCTGAATTAAGTTGAAATCAGATACTTCTGAATTACAGAACTGAATATTTCCTGTGTAACTCCTACAGAGCTAAAATAATGTTGTGTGCTCACTTAAAAGAGGTGAGAGATTGAACTTTTCCTTGTCAAGAAAGGGTGTATGGCATACTCCAGTGCATAATTTGTAACTTAATCCAAATTTACATTTCAGGGTCATAACCGAATCATAGCCTATAGCAGGCCTGTTTACTTCTGCATTTGCTGCAGTCTCATTTGGCTGTTGGATTATGGCAGCAAGAGCACTTTTACTGCAAGGTTCCAACTTTATGGAATGGCTCTCACTAATCCAATTATATTGCTTTCAGCAAGGGACTTGATTATAGGTGAGTGGATTTTCCATATGACCTTAATTTGACTAGTTTTATTTATTTATTTATAGCTATCCTTTTATCTTGGGACGGGTCTCAAAGTGGTGTACAACATAACAAAGACATTATATAACATAAAATACAGTCATAAACCCCAACATATGGGAAGTTAACAATTTGTCACGTTAAAAAAAAACCTACATCCCCGACCCCCAGTGAGTACCATTCATAGGATTTAATTTGTTAAAAGAAACAGAATATGTAGAATTACCATTTCTTGTTTGGCCTCTAAATATGAGACTAGTTGCCAAACTTGTAAGTAAAGCATTACAAGTAACAGTGATGTCTTGTAATGTGTTGCTTTTGAAGTTAAATTTTATTCTTTTTTTTTAAAGACACTTATTATTGATATCATTGTTGTTTTATATTGCTCCTAAAGCATTACAATTGACATATTTCAGTCACCTGTAAGTGTCTTTTAAAAACACTAAATAGTAGGCCTGTTTCTGATAATCGGTTACATCCGATTTTCAGAATTTTTTGGGACTTCCGATAATTGAAGAGATATCGAGCACAGCACCCCAAACAGGAAGTGGATTTGCCATTCCGAGAGCTCCGTCGCCATTTCTCGGAAAGGGCTCAGATGTCATTTCTGCCATTTCTTGCTGCCTCTCCTCATTGGCTGATGTCTATCAAGTGGTTTGTATAAAATCACCAGATTTCCACCAGCCAATCAGGGTGAGCCAGCAAGAGAGGGGAGGTGCCAGTAGGCTTTAAAAGGAGATCCCTCGCCATGTGCTGCACACGGAGTGGGGGTGCTGCACACAGAGAGAAAGAGTGGGAAGGGAAGGCTAGAAGGGAGGCTGGGAAGCAATTCCTTTTCTTTGTTTGCATTTGCTTAGGAGCAAGCAAGGCAGCAGTGTTTAAAGGCAGGCAGCTGTCAGGCTGTAATTCCTCCTTTGCACCATTTCCCCCAATATCCTTGCTTAGCATTTTTTCACTTTCCTTTCTCTGTGTTGGAAAAGCTTGCTGGCACACTTTGGTGCCCTTTTGTGTATTTCTCTGGGTCTTGGCGCCAATGTATTAAATGCTATGTCCCATTTTTAAAATTCTTTATTAGTGTGTTAACAGTGCTGAATATTTTGTACCAGTGGCTAGTTTTGTCATTAGTAGCGGTCAAAAATGGATGGAAAAGGGATTCCTCATAGTTTTGACTCTGCCTTCTGCTGATTTTCGCACATTGCGCAATCGCAGACACTATTTCCGAATACTTCTGAATATCGGAATACATCCGAATCCATTTCGATAAAATCACTTTAAAAAATCGGAAGTGATTTACATCCGAAGCCAGAGCAAAACCAATATCCAAATCGACTTCCGAAACGCATTTTTTCGTTCGAAAACAGGCCTACTAAATAGCACTTTAAAAATAGCTTTAGTCATATATTGCCATTATTGAAACAATGAGTAATGTTTATTTTGGTTTATATCTATTCCTCTTTTCTCTCACTAGAAGATTTTAGTTACTTGGTTATTGCTCTTTTGACGATTTTGTCTGTAGACCCCAAATGTTGAAACAGTACTGTACTTTCTCTCAAGTGACTCTTTGATGAACATGGTTCAGTTCTCATCTCATGATATATCCAAAAATGCTTCGCATAATTGTTTCTCCAGATGCTGTCATCTCATAGCTCTTGGCTATCTTCTCCTCCCAGATGAATTTATTATAACCTTCTTTGTCTGCTTCCTTATAAGCCCTTAGAGGCACATACAGTACATGTACCTTCCTTTTGGGCATATGTGGCTAAATTAAAGATGAAAGAAGAAAATAAGAGGTCGAGCAGCTTCTCTGAAGCTCAGTAGAGATTTTTTTTTTAATAGAGCAGGAGATAATGTTTGAAAGTAGTGGTATGCCTCACATGAGTGTACTTAGCTTGGCATCTTGAGTTGTATTGATAGTTTCGACAGCTATGTGAAACCTTGTCTCTGAATGAACATTTTTTCTTCTAGCTTCAGTAGAAAAATCATGAACAGTGTTTTATTATTTACTTACTATTTTTTTCTATAACTTTTGTCCTCTGTAGTGTTTACACTATGTTTTCCTGTAGTCTTCTTCATTGGTCTTCTGCCTCAAGTGAACACATTTTTGATGTACCTCTGTGAACAGTTAGATATTCACGTCTTTGGTGGAAATGGTGAGTTGAATTTCTTATTTCATGGGTAGTTATTAGTAAAAAGCTTTCAGAACTATTTGGGAAAAGGGGTTTTAAGGTGTAAGTCAGCAATTCCCATTAGACTTTACTAAATAGATGTATACCTGAAAAAAGTGAAGGGATAAAAGAAATGCTTCTTTCTTGCAACATAAATATTCTACTGCTATCCTTTGTGACAAATCTTTATTATTTTATCATTCCCTAGCTACCACAAGCCTGCTTGCAGCCCTTTACAGTTTTATCTGTAGTGTTGTGGCAGTAGCATTATTGTATGGATTGTGTTATGGTGCCCTAAAGGTAAGTAATAGTTTACTGTTATTTTTTGTCACTTCATAAACCCCATAAATTGTTATTCTAACTTCCCAATAGTCATAGATACAGAAAGAGGATGGAGATACATATTTCTTCCCTGTAGTTAATATTAGAGTGGAGAATTTTCCAGCAAAATAAATTGGCAGACAGAATAAAGCCTATTTTCACGTAAAGCCATCAATGTATTCACTGTCATATAATGTGATGGTGGCCATTCACATAGATATTATATCATTCCCAGATTCTGGGAAATTCCTTGGCGCCCACCTCTCAACCGCCATCAGCGTGCCAGGAGCTTTTCCCTCCAACATCAACGCCAGAGAGTGGCCACCAAACTGCACACCTGTTAAGACCATTTTGAATTCTGATCCTGTCTTCTGGGGTATTAGCTATCCTTCCAAATTCGGTGTCCTCAACAAATTTGAAAAGCTTGCCCTGTACTCCATCATCTAAGTTGTCCAAGTCAATTATGAAGATGATTAACATCACTGGGCCCTATGGCACCCTACTAGTTTCTTCTCTCCAGGTTAAAGAGGAGCCATTGGTGAACACCTTTTGGCTTTCATTGGTGAACCAACTATTAATCTATCTAATGTCAGCATTATCTAGCTCATAATTTACTATCTTGTTTGCAAGAATGCCATGGGGATCTTACCCGAAGGCCTTACTGAACTCAAGATATGCTACATCCACAACATTCCCTTCATCTATCAAGCTTGTAATTCTATAATTCTTTCTGAAATGTTTTTCAGAAAGCCATGATCACTTTTAGTAATCATGGTAATCCCTTTGTAAGTGCTTACAGAGTGCAGTGGTGTCAGGCTAAGTGGATGGTAATTATTTAGGTCTTAATTTTTTCTTATTTTGTGTTTAAATTATGGAAAATAAAGCATCAACTGATACACACCAATTCTCTTTATTTTATAAGATCACTGATTTTGTTCTTTAAGAAGATCTTCATTTTTTTTCTTCAGTGGTGTTAATGATAACCTGGGTGACGCCTTGTATATGTCTGTTCACAGGATTCTTGGGATGGTCAACATATTCCAGTGCTCTTTTCAGTATTCTGCGGTATGTTAGTGGCAATATCATATCATCTGAGCAGACAAAGTAGTGACCCTTCTGTTCTTTTGTGAGTATTATCTATTTTTATACATTACAAAAAAGCAGTGATAGGAATTAACTAGTTAAATTGAGTTGTTATAAATTAAGTTAGAATTTTTCTAATGAAAAATTTACTTAATTTAATTTTTAACGGAAGTGAATGACCTAAGAATGAATGATATTATTAATTGATTAAATTAGAGTCAGTGCTAAAATGTTAACGTGTTTATATTTCCCAATTTATTCCTTTCTGTAAAACAACTAAAGCCTAAAAGTAGAATTGCTTTTTAAATTCTTAAATCTAAATCCTGTGATATTACAGTGATTACACCATAAAACTCAGATCACTTACTGAAACATAGTTACAATGGGATGGATTCTTCTATTTTGGTTTTTGAGGTTAGCAGCCTCAGTAACCAACCAATCCTGCCTCATTTCGAAATTAATAAAAATCCATACGATTGAAAGCAGACATTTCTTAACAATGTCTGGCAGACTTTAAAAAGCAGAAGGAGGAACAAGAAAGCAGGAAAGATATTCTGGTGGAATGGATAGAAAGAGAGTATGGGATGTTTCATGTTATCCTTGCTTCAAAGTACAAAATAGGGATGGTGGGAGGGAGAAGTAAAATCTTGCATCACGATCTTCAATTTCTTTCTTGTAAGGCTTTTAATGTAAGCATCTACCTTCAATTTAAATGATAATTAATCTTAAAGTTTGTATCTTCCATTCTAAATTACATTTTTAGAGTTTATTAACAATTAACTAAATACATCAGTGTTTTTTTGCTAACTTTTCTCTCTGCTATTAAAATAACTAAAAGGTTATAATGGATTTTTATCTTCCATTTTAAAGCTATGCCCTTAATATACTTGTAAATAAATTGCAATACATTCAGTGGGTCCCTGTATTGGATTGGATTGTGTGGCTCTTCATTGCATTGAGATTTTGACTTGGAAAGTGCATCTGAAGATCTGAACCTTCTCGAAGTGCCTAGTTTTAAATCCATTTACTTAACATCCACTCGGCGCAGAGCTTTTTCTGTGGTGGCACCATCTATTTGGAACACTTTGCCAACTGAAGTTTGTGCACTGTGAGATTTGTCATCCTTTTGTAGGGTTTGTAAGACCCATCTCTTTCGGTTGGCTTTTGAATGTTGAAATTTGTAACTCTGTTTTAATGTAATTGGATGTTTTATTTCTGTTTTATGTTTTTATGTGGATTGTGAGGCGCTCCGAGCCCTCGGGGAGTGGCAGCATACAAAACCAAATAATAAATAAATAAATAAATCTCAACATGTTCGTAGCATGGAATCAGATCCTGAAGAATTTGAATATTTGTTGTCACTTAGTTGACTGATTTGCAGTGACTATATGAATGAAAGAGCTCCAAGTCACCCTTTTACCAAAGGACATGTTCAGAATTTACAAACTCTGGGCTATGGCTTCCTTGTTTCCCTACCCTCCTGCAATGAGGTCTTCCTTGTTTCCTGCTGCCTTCTGCCTTACCAAGCATGATTGTCTTTTGTAGCAAGTTATGCCTTCCCATTATATGTCCAAAGTATGACAGACTCAATTTAGTCATCTTGGCTGCTAAGAACAGTTCAGGTTTTATTTGTTACTCAACCCATTTATTTGTCTTTTTAGCAGTTATTAAAGGGTACACACATGTTGTGATGCTAGTTCATATAATGGATCAACTTCTGTATGTATTCCATTCAAAGCACAGTTTTCACAAAGAAAATATTATTTCTATTCTTTATATTTTAGCTCTCTAGTGCAATCAAAACTTTTTCCTATATCAGAAGATAAAAATCCAGAGGATCCTTTATCTGAAGTTAAAGATCCATTACCTGAAAAACTTAGAAATTCAGTGGTAAGCCAGTTTTGTTCTCAGATTGATAAACATGCTGACCAGTTTTCTGAATGATAACTATTAGAGAGTTAAATTTTCATAGAGGGTGTGATTAAGATTTTAAAGATGAACCACAGTCTGCATTGCATAGTACAGATATTGCTGCATGGCTGAAATTTCTATGACCATGAAAGTAAAAAATAGAAAGAGAGGAAGACCACTCTGATACTTTTGTAGCTGTTCATTTATTCCCAGATTGTCTTCTGGTACATTTCTTTACAGAACAGAATGATTAAAACTTACCTGGTAGACAAAGACTATAAAATTACTTTAAAGGGATGGTAGAATGATATTTGATATGCAGGTGTGCTTTTAATGCCTTTCTTTTTACTTCCTAGAGTGAACGTTTACAATCTGATCTTGTTATATGCATAGTCATCGGAGTGCTTTACTTTGCAATTCATGTTAGCACAGTATTCACAGTCTTGCAGGTAATTTGTTTAGTTTGTCTATTAATGTTTTAAGAATTTAAGAATTGGAGGAATGACTATAATTTCATGATGCAAGGTATTAACCCGCTTAAATTCTCCATTCCTTTACCACTGTAGCTGCTGTAGAGTTCTCTCGCTTCATCTTCCATTAATTGACTTCAAAAAGTTTAAGGGAATATTAGCTACCTAGGAGAGCTAAAATAATGTTTATATCTCCATGTTCCTACTTATTGTGCCTCCAAGAGTTTCTTATAGCTTCTGCCATAATTGGCCTAGCAAATATTTATTCAGTTCAGACTGTTAGATCTAATCACATTAGCAAAGAGGAAAGTTATAATATCATCAGCAAAACAGAAAAATGTCTTATTCTTTGTCCCAAAGAAAAACAAATAGGAAGGAGGATTTGAATCAATTCCGCCACCTTATCAAGAGCAAGCCTGCTGGGTGATCGTTCTTGTAACATACCACATTAACTGTTGAAAATGAGATCTCCATTTCCACCTATAACAAAATTCAGGAACACCAACTAGGATCACTTGTGATGAGCTTAGGAACACCTGGCTGCAGAGGGAGGATTTGTGAGAAAGGCATTTTTAGTCAGCACTACTTCTCTGCACGCTCAATTAGACATTCTAATTGTGAGGAGAATTGCTTTTTTGATATTAAGACTTGTCTTTTTCTAACTCTTATCCATTAGCCTATCTTGAGCTATGTTCTTTATGCTCTGGTGGGATCGGTAGGATTTATAACCCATTATGTTCTGCCTCAACTCCGGAAGCAGCTCCCTTGGCACTGTTTTTCCCATCCATTGCTGAAAACCAAGGAATACTATCAATTTGAAGTTCGCAGTAAGTATTGCAGTTTTCATTTCCTCACACTTGGTTTATAGCAATTTGTAGTGGATTATCTACCACTGAATATTATTTCTGTGATAATAAAGTGTACTGGGCTTCTGACAAATGTATCAACATTTGAATTGCATTCAGACCTGTAGCCAAAGGGGGCAGGGTTAGAGGTTCACCCCCTCCCCCTAAATGTTTCAGGTTAAAAAACTGGTTTACTCATGAATTGGTTAACCAGGTAAAATTCATGAGTAAACCAGGTTTTTTTTTTTTAAAAAACCTGAAACATTTGGAGGGGGGTGAACTCTTAAATCTCCCCCACTACAGGTCTGATTGCATCTGTTCATTTCCTGTTGTAAAAAAACTTTTCCGTGCAAGAAACGTTTCACCTTTATACCAGTAGAACATACCATAGTTGACTACTCTGTTGAAGGGATGGGGAGGTGAGGGCAGAATCAATTTGATTTCAGTTTGATTTCTTTGTTTCTCTCTTCACACTACCGAACTATTTGATTCCATAATGTATTCTGCTTACTCTTCATAGATGCAGCTCATTTGATGTGGTTTGAGAAGCTTCATATTTGGCTTCTTTTTGTGGAGAAGAATATTATCTACCCTTTAATAGTCCTCAATGAGCTCAGCAGTAGTGCAAAGGCTATTGCTAGTCCAAAAAGACTGGATACAGAGTAAGTAGAAAAGAGCATAGATATATATATATATATATAGACAAACATACATATGTACATGTGTATTTTTGTCTGTTAAACAGTATCATTTGGTTGCCTTTTTCATTCATTCACACATATTAAATTGGTGTATATAAGATGTTCTTGCTGTTGCTTGTCCACTCTGTTAGCACTTCAGTCCTTCTGCCAATATTATATAACTTCTCCTAATCCTATTCATGTTCTGCTTGTTGGCTTTTTATAGTCATTTGATTAGTTACTGTAGTGATCAGGATGATGAACTATGTAAGACTTTGGTCTAATCCATCCTGGTAGTGATAGTTGTTCTAGTGACCTTTGGTCAGCGACAGTCTTCTAGCTGAACCTAATTTACAGGGTTACTTTAGGCTAGACTGGAAAATGAGAATCATATGTACTAACTTGAGATAGGGAAAAGTGAAAAATAAATTGTGCCTGTGACAATGAAACCGTTGACATTGGCTGAGATTGTATGATAGCATAGAGAAAAGGGTTTTAGTGTAATCATGTTTTATTGGCTAAGATTGTGTGGTAGCATTAAAAATGTTTAGTGTCATTACGTTTTATTAGTGTAATTATGTTCTATTTAAGTACTTACATTTGTCTTTTTTATTTTTATTTTAATTTTTTCTTCGGTTATAGGCTTATTGATGTTATTTTGTATTATTTTGATGTGTGTGAATCTGTTTATGGCATTGAATGTTTGCCTTTTTGTAAGTAAACCACTCTGAGTCCTCTTGAGGAGAGAGAGCAGTCTATATAAGTATTTATTTATCCGAGTATTCAAAGAACGAAGTGTCCAAGAAGCAAAGCTGTTAGAAAATTTGCAGCATGGCTTCCTTGAGGGAAGGAAACAATTTCAGTATAGCTAAGTTTAAAACCTTCCACAGACCTTAAAAGTGATATTTTGGATTGTGCAAAGAATTGGAAACAGATGCTGGGAAAAAAGGAATTTAAAGAGGAGGAACCCTAAATTGGGTGAGGCTTGTAGAATAATCAATAAACTAAGTGCAAACTAAGAGAAGGAAAACTCTGATTTCAAACCCGGGCAGATGGTGCTTGTCTAACCCTGTAAGGTCAACCATCTAAGAGAAGGTAACTCAAATCAAACCTACGACCTGAGGACCTCGCTGCCACCTTCCTAAGCTTGCTAGGACCTGGCAGATGAACCTTTGGTTTAAAGGGTGAGTCCAGTTCTGTGCACGCTGCGCTCCACCAGAAAAATCCATTGCACAGACTCAAAGGACACATCCAACCTCCGATAAAGCATCAACGTGCTTGTAGAAAACGTGGGATGAGTCCTTCCTAAGTATCTTCGTTCGTGAAGTAATGCCAGAGAGAAGTGCAAATAGAAGGATTGGGTGAATGAGGAGGAAGCATGCAAAGAAGAGAAGTGAGGAAAGTAAAGGCTAATGAGATTGGAAATATAGAGTTAAATTTCATATATTAATGTGACCTAGTTCTTTGGCTGAAGCTTTCTAACATTTTAATTGGAATAGTGAATGTAGATTAAAGCAAAGTGAAAAATATAGTAACCACTTTAGTTGTTAATATTTTTAAGAATGAGCAGAATACATCGAGATAATGACCAGGAGAAAAGATCCATCTTATTGAACCAGCAGATGTTTACAGTGCTTGAAATATCTTTTTTCATTGCAGACTTGGTGCTTTAATGATTACTATAGCTGGCATGAAGCTGTTGCGCTCCTCTTTCAGCAACCCAACCTACCAGTATGTTACTGTCATTTTCACAGTGCTTTTCTTTACATTTGACTACAAACGTTTCTCGGAGACTATGCTGCTAGACATGTTCTTCATGTCCATACTCTTTAGCAAGGTAATGTCAGATTTTTTTAAAAAAAATTGTAATATGTACCATTAAAATATTATGACAGTGACTCTAGTATTCCTGGGTCAGAGTAAATATTTCAACTGATATGGTTATCTTTTCCACAGCCTTAGTTGTCTCAAAAGGATCTTCACTTTTGTTGTTCAGATGTGTAGCAAGAGTCCACAGGGAAGAGAAGGCCAAAACTATCAGGCAGGAAGGCAAGCTTGATGATGCAGCACCTTTAGCTTTTTACATCTCTTGGCTGAGATTGCCCTCATAGGCTTCATCCATTCCCACAAAATAGTCAGCCTTAAGGGATAGGTCTTTGCCTTAAAGGTTAACACTGCAACGTCTTACCAATAATTTGTGCCATATAGGAAACATGGATCCCTTAGGGGAAGATATACTGTTCCATTTCAAGTTTCGGAAAATGGCCTTTTTGGCCTGTGTGTCTCAGAATCTGCTCATGGTGGAATCAGATATATTCTGGGCCTTATACATAGTGCTACTAACTCCTTCTTTGTGTGGAATCAGATATCAGTTATAGCCTGCATAACTGAATCAGGTGTTCTTCAATGTATATAAAATTAAACTTCATATTTGTGGATTTTCGCAGCTCATTTATTTCAGTGAGACTGCATGAGTTGTACAAATAATATTTTAGTGCATGTACAACTACTGAATTTCCTACATTAAACTTGCCACTGACCTCATTGTTTACCGTTTCTGATCTCAACCATGAGCTCAATCCAATGGTGTGCCAACAATCCCAATGGAACTTGCTTTCCTTCCCCTTGTTGCTACAGCTTTCCAACCTTCCAGAGCCAATTTGGAGGTGTATGATGAAGGGACTCCAATTCATAGAAGTGTATGCCATATATGTTCCCTAGTCTTTAGGATACCAGAAGAGTCCCTGTTTTTATTTGGAAGCCGAAATCATGTGCGTGTGTCTCAATAGTACAAGGCCTGCTATTGATTCTGTGTCGCCAGTGGTGATTACATATGTATAACTTGTTGTGTTTTCCTTCCAGCTTTGGGAGCTTTTTTACAAGTTGAGATTTGTGTATACTTACATTGCCCCTTGGCAAATTACATGGGGATCTGCTTTCCATGCTTTTGCGCAGCCTTTTGCAGTGCCACGTATCCTTTTTGAAGTTCGGTTGTATGAAAACTAGTTGTATTTAATCATAGGGGGAAAATATTCCAGAATCGTAATACCAATAGATTGAAACATATTCAGTGAATAGAAAGTAAATATTATATTTTATGCTTAGATGGGGCATTAATCTTTGAGGTAAAGTTTATGTTTGCTTGGAAAAGAATATACTAGGAAAGAAGACAAATTACATTTTTTTTCTATTCAGTTTCTACTGTAGAGCATTGTTTGATATCAGCAGGGAGGCTGAGTAATTATAATGTGTTTAGTCTGTACTATATAGCAGAGTAAAGGTAAAGGTTTTCCCCTGACATGAAGTCCAGTCGTGTCCAATTCTGGGGTGTGGTGCTCATCTCCATTTCTAAGCTGAAGAGCCAGCGTTGTCCGTAGACACCTCCAAGGTCAATTGGCTGGCATGACTGCATGTCTGCTGCAAATTGTTGTTATGGTTTATTATCAAGTCAGCTGTGACTTACAATGGCCCTACAAATGAGAAAATGTGATGAGCCTGAATCATCAATACATATCCTCAGGTTTTACAAACTTGGGGCCATGATTTCTTTTATTAAAGCAATGCATCTGCACTGACTATTGCAATTCCAACAGTTTGGTTTTGTTTTTTTGTAGATTTTAGCCAATTTTGCTGGTGTGAGATACCACCTGTATAGTATCTTTACCCAATTCTCCCTGTATTTATAACATAGGGAGATATTTACGTTTCTTTTCCAGATAGCTGTCCAGGTTTCCTTATTTATTTTATAGCCTATATTTCTTGACCATTCTTTCATAAGGTCTCCAGAGTAGTCTTTTTCTTTTTTTAATAAAATTTTGTATATTTTGGATAGCTGTTTGGTCTCTTCTCCCATGATGGCTTCTTCCAATTCACTTTTCTTGGTTTCCCACCCTCTTTTTCCATCTACTTTCATTCTTTCCCTAAGTTGGAAATATGGGAACCAGTTCATTTCATATCCCTCTACCTGGAGTTGGGTTCTGGTCTTCACGGCCCATTCCTCTCCATTTTGCATTAAAAGATCTTTATATTTTATCCATTTCTCATTTTCAAGGTGCCTAATCTGAAATGCTTCATTCGGTGATGTCCAGAGGGGGATCTTATCACTTCGTTGGTCTTTATGTCTCTCCCATACCTTAATCAGAGTTTTTCTGATATAGTGATCATTTACTTTCTTATCCATTTTAGCTCTCCCATATATTAAATATCCGTGAAGACCAAAGCTCAATCCTTGTCCTTCGATGGCTAAAATTCTATCCCCTTCCAGCGTGCACCATTCCCTTAACCACATTAGGCAACTGGCCTCAAAGTATAATCTTAAATTTGGGACCCCCAGGCCTCCCCTCTCTTTCGAGGCTTGTAAAATTTTCATCTTAACCCTGGGCTTTTTCCCTTCCCATATGAATTTGGAAAGATCTCTATTCCAGTTGTCAAAGTGGGAGGTCTTGGGTACGACCGGGATCGTTGTGAACAAAAATATCATCCTCGGGAGTATATTCATTTTCAGGGTGGCTATTCTCCCCAGAAAAGACAAATTCAGCCTCGCCCATCTATTCATATCCTTTTTAATTTCCTCCCATTTTGTTTTGTAGTTATTTTTAAATATTTGTGAGTTCTTTGAGGTTAACGTCACTCCCAGGTATTTGATCTTATTTGAGATTTCCATCCCCATCTTGGTCTGGAGTTCCTGTTTGTTTTTTTCCGTCATGTTTTTAACGAGTACCTGCGTTTTATTTTCATAATAATATTCTTTCATATGGTCTGGCTTTGCCCCAAGGCAAGGAAATACTGGAGTATGATACATAGAGAAGTGGAGAAACTAATGAGGAAAAAAGTAAAAAAGAGCGCAGATAAGTTCCTATTAGGAATCATGGACGATGATCTAGATAAAAATGAAAATAGAATTCTCATGCTGGCCTTAACTGCTGCTAAGACTCTTCTGGCGACCCATTGGAGATCAGATAACACCCCCACAAAGGAGGAATGGAGGCAAAAACTACTAGAAATTAGTACAATGGAGAAACTAACGGAAGCAATTAGGGAAAAAAAACATTAATCAGAAATATAATTATAAATGGAATTGGTCCCTTCTCCAGGAATATTGTAAGAGGGAATGTAAGGTAGAAATAGAAATGTGATGGGATCCCGGCCCAAGTAACATGTAAAGTGAAATGTAACTGATACATGTTAATCCCTAATTATAGGTCGGAGAAAGATAGGTCGGGAAATACAGAGACGTGGAAAATTTCTCCAAAAACATGCAAAATGAAACAATACTAAATCAAGATGGAAATGACCCTGTCAGATATCAAACCCTGTTTTTCCTTTTCAAGTGCACATCTGTTCTTCCCTTTCCCTTTTAATTCTGACTTATTCTGTTCACGCCGTGGATGGTCACTCTAAACCACCTGGCGTGAACCACTTTAATTTCACTGTTTCAGCTTTATCTCACTACTTTGCTATATGTTTTTATTACGACTTTTGAAACTCAATAAAGATTTATTTTAAAAAAAAAAATTAAAGCAATGCATCTGTAATGTGGTCTTAGCTCTCTGTTCCACTTTTCCAGTAAGTAATGTCATCTGATAATATGTCCAAAGCATGATCGCTTCTGTTCATTATTATGGTTTCAAATTGGACTCCAGTGTTTAAATGCTCTTGGTCCCATTTGTCTTTTTGCCAAATCATGAAGTCTGCAGAACTTCCCCAAAGCACCACATTTCAAATGAATTTATCCTCTTCTACTTCCTTTACTATCCAGTTTATATGACATGAGTCATGATAGCTATGTAATGCGTATATTATGGAGAGAGGTGCTCAGTGTTGGCTTCTATTGGGACTTCAGGTTTCATTTGCTCCAGGGTGCATTTATTTATCTTTTTTGGCAGTTTGTGGTATTAGAAGTCTTTTCCACCATGACATTTTCAATGAATTTATTCTCTTCCTATCATCTTTCTTCACAGTCCATGATAACTGCTATAAATTATTGTGCTTCAAAGAATAGTTTCAAATTCAGACTGTGGTTCTATGGAGTCTTCTTAAATGATATAATAGAATTCTAAGATTCTACAGTTCTATTATTGTGCTATTGTGGTATTTGTTTTATGTCATTCTGCCCTTATCACCAGATACAGTTATATATCCTTAATTCTATTGCTGTTCAGATTCTGCAATGCTTTTTGTTCAAGCAATTGTGTCTGCATTTTTCTCCACCCCACTAAATCCTTTTCTGGGAAGTGCAATATTCATCACATCTTATGTCAGACCTGTCAAGTTCTGGGAAAGAGACTACAAGTAGGTGACTTTGGAGACAAAAAGGAAGATCCCTGTGTAGCAATAACTGTGTTTTTAATGTTATACGTTGTACAGTTTCTGAATACAATTACTGGCATGATTCCTCCAAAGCTTTTAAAGTAGCTTTTTGTATTTACACTGTCTTGATGCTCTTCTTTGACAGTACTGACACCACTGCATTTTAAAAAACATCCAGAACAAAACAGCATGTGGTATGGCAAATAATAATTCTTGTTTGACAATTAACCTTTTTGAAATAATCCAGTTTTTGTATATATCTGCCCCCATGACCCAATATTTCATGAAGTACACATATGTCACACAGAATGGGATGCAAGTGGGCAACTGAAGCATTGAAGGCCAATTCAAGGCCGTTTGACAAGGGAGTAACTCTTCATGTTCTGTCATTTCCTTTAGCACAAAGCGAGTGGACCACTCAAACACAAGACTGGCTTCCCAGCTTGATAGGAATCCAGGTAATTGTTGATGAAAGCAGAGAGAATATTCTGTTGGGTAGTTTAGATAATCACACATAGTTTTATTCATATTTCTTTGAGTAAAACTAGCAATTTTATTTGCAGATTAATCTCATGCGTGGTAATTAAATCTTGTAATAAGCAATCCCTCCTGCATTTCATTTTCAAAAATTGAATTAATAGATATACTTATTTATATCTGTTTGAGTATTTATTAGTAATGCTGATGTCTACTAGGATTCAGCCTTTGGAAAGTCTGTTAATTTGTAATAGTAGGATTAATATTAATTGGGGCCTCCCTCTCATTTTGTTGGAGGCAGAAATCAACTTGCCAATAAGTCTGATTGTCAATCCTAGCCTTATCGTATGCTTAGGATGAATCTTTCAAACCGTAGGTTTGAACTGACCTTCTTGGTTTGGGTTTAATGTCATATGCATTATTTTCATGCAGGTTCAGATGACAATAACTTGAACTCCATCTTTTATGAACATCTATCTCGGTCCCTTCAGCACAGCCTGTGTGGAGATCTGCTCCTTGGGCGATGGGGGAATTACAGCACTGGAGACTGCTTTATTCTTGCTTCTGACTACCTCAATGCACTAGTACACATTATAGAGATAGGCAACGGTTTGGTTACTTTCCAGCTCAGAGGGCTTGAATTTAGAGGTATAAATATCCATGAACTTGCCTTATGCTTCATAAATATTATACAATAGATGATTAAGCTTAGCTCCTATCAAACTGCATGCATTGTACTTTTTAGAAAAATACTCTTTCAATTTGAATAAAAACATTGGGTGTGAATAAGCTTCTTCTTTTAAGTAAATTATAAAATAATACATTTCAACCAACACAAAGCTTTTTAATTTTAAATCTTACATTGCTGTTGTTTTGGGGTGATTGAGTTTTATTTTGGTAATTTCTGGCATCCCTTCTGCTAGACCAATCATGGGCAAACTTTGGCCCTTCAGGTGTTTTGGACTTTAACTCCCACAATTCCTGTCAGCCAGTAGGTTGTTAGGAATTTTGGGAGTTGAAGTCCAAAACACCAGGAGGACCAAAGTTTTCCTATGCCTATGATAGACTACCATATTACAAATTAAAACTTTAAGTTGTGAGCCAGAAGTCTCCAACTATACTCATGCATGAACTCAAGGAGACACCTTAGTTATCATCCATTTAGTGTGTATATAGGACATGATAATTACTTGTCTGCTACACAGGCTCTTACAGTTGTTGACGTGATTCACAAGCATTTCTTTCTTTTCATTCAGGAACCTATTGTCAGCAACGAGAAGTAGAAGCCATCACTGAGGGTGTAGAAGAAGATGAAGGATTTTGTTGCTGTGAACCTGGTCATATCCCTCACATGTTATCTTTCAATGCTGCCTTTGGCCAGCGTTGGCTGGCCTGGGAAGTCCTTGTCACAAAGTATGTCTTGGAGGGCTACAGTATCACCGACAACAGTGCTGCTTCCATGCTTCAAGTATTTGACCTGAGGAAAATACTCACTACTTACTATGTCAAGGTACAGTTCCAGAGTTAACATGTGTTTTGGGGGAGTGAAGACTCACCATGAAGATTTGTGGGAAAAGCTAATGATCTGTTAATTCAAGCAAAATTAACAATTGTGTAACAATGTGATTTTTCTACATTTCTGACATCTGTGTTATGTTTTATTCATACCTACCACTGTAGCTAGTTTGAAATGGAGAGAAGTGCAATAACAACTCTGGAAAATTGGCCAAACTGAATTTATAAACATAAAGAGACATTCCTTTGAAAACAGCATTCATAGTTGAGCATCAACGGCAACTTCCCCCTAATCAAATATAAAGATGTATCTAGTAGCCCTGCAATTTTAAAATGTCTTCAAAATGTCATTTGTGTCACATTTACGAAACACTGGAGGGATAAAGACATTTTCATTCTCTTTTCCCTCCCTGTTCTAATCTGAAAATGATGGATAATTAAATGGGCTCAGTAGTTTCATAGTATGTCCTTGCTTCTTCTCCCGTGTTTTTCAGGAGCATACAAAATCACTTTAAAGAGCTGTGGTCAGACATGCATCTGTTAATGCCTTTAACCTTTTGTGTTGGCAGGGTATCATCTATTATGTAACATCTTCTCCAAAGCTAGAGGAATGGTTATCAAATGAAACAATGCAAGAAGGGCTGCAGCAGTGTGCAGACCAAAATTATGTTGATGTGGACCCTACATTTAATCCTAATATTGATGAGGATTATGACCACCGGCTGGCTGGAGTCTCCAGGGAGAGTTTTTGTATCATTTACCTTAATTGGATAGAATATTGCTGCTCTCGGAGAGAAAAGGTAAGCACAATTCAATTATTCAAGACATCTTGGAAGATCTATTGTTTTACTAGTCCAGTAGCATTTAAGTCCTGGCAAATGGTGCATTTTAAAAAGCGACAACCACATGGATGATTTTTTTTCTGAAGTGAATCTTTTGTTTTATTATCAGTTGGAAGTAATTTTAACCACTTTTCATAGTAATGGATACCACATGGAGTACGAGAGACACTGAAAGACTAAAATGCATCACAGATTTAGAGTTCAATGAAATAAGAAATCTGTCATCATAATTAAAACAAAGGGGCATAAAACAGCAGAGTAAACCACACACCAAACCTTCAAAAGTTAAAAATACCAAAACAATCAGAATTGGAAAGAATATGGGAAAAGGGAAACAAAGGGTTGATCTCCAGATTATACAAATACATATTAAGCTACAACATGGAGGATAACAGAGTCAAGACAGCCAAGAACCTAGGTAGACCAATAGAATTTGATAACTGGGAATATTTATGGAACAAAATATTCAAATTTACACTATCTGGATCAATTAGGGGGAATCTATATAAAATATTTTATAAATATTATATCACCCCAGAAATATTGGCGAAAATAGATAAATCACAACAAGGTATTTTCTGGAGATGTAGGAAACAGAAAGGGACATTCTTCCACATGTGGTGGACCTGTGAGACCATACAGGCATTTTGAGATAAGGTAACTAAGGAGACAAAATAATAATAATAATAATAATAATAGGGTTGTGTCTATTAGGTTTACACAGAAAAAACAATAATCAAAAGGATAAAGAAATATACCAATATAGCTTTGCCGCTGCAAGATTAACCATAGCCAAAGGATTGGAGGGAAAGAATGCGGGCATATTTGCTGATGGCCAAATTAACTAATATCAGGAGGAACAAAAGCAATGAGGAATTTATGGAAAAATGGAAGTTGGCCATGGCATATCTGAGTGGAGAGTCAGTAACATAGAGGAATACCATTAGAAATTTCAGATTGCTATGAATAAGTATAGATAAACTGGCTTAAACACTTCATAGTACTTTAGTGTTGAAAGTCATGATGAAGGGTGCACAGGTGTGGGAAAGAGGTTTTATTTTGTGTGTGATAGAAGTATTGGGAGCATGTATGGTCTGTAATACGTCATGTTGTTTGAATGTTATGGTGAACTTTTATATTGATAAAAATTAAATCACAAAAAAGGTAAAAATACTTAAATAAGTAAGTTTAGTAAGTCTGCGTATTACATGAGGGATCAATTTATTTTTCATGTAATATGTGAAATGCCTTTGTGAACAGAAACACAACTGGGTTTCAGTTTCCTCTGTCCACTGAGGAAAGAGATGGATTGTTTTTCTCTAGGGAGAAAGGCTATGGCGCTACATAGGTTTCTCCCCAGATTTGACTTTTCTCCGTGGAGAGAAATTCAGTGGGACTTTGGTCACTTAAATATGCATAGCATACTGAGAATGATATTTTTACACATTCAGGACATTTCTGCAAGAGTCTGGATTTATGTGAGCATAATGTCTTCAGTTTGGATAGAATGATTTGTGCTGCTATTCCAAGAGTTGGACAATCAAGCAAATAAAAGCTTAAGCATGGTAGCATTGTTGTATATTTATAGTCATTTTCAGCAATATTAGATGGCAGTAGTGTTGCTAGGATGCTATTCCAGCCAAGCAGGAGTCAGAGACAATGATTTTTCCAGGTGTTGCAAAGTCTTTCCTGATGGTAGAGGAAGCCATAACATTTCTCTTAAGATATTCTAGCATTTAATCTTCTAGTACCAGTAGTGCTGTTTTGTATCTCCCTTATATAAAAATGTTTATAATGTTCATTCTATATTTCATAAAGTGAAGATGTTCACTCATAAACTGGAGACTCACTCTCTGAAGAGCAGGTTTTTGTTTTGGAAAAATTCATGAAAAGATTACCGTATTTCATTGTTAGTTGAGATACATGTAACTGTATCAGTGTAGCTGTAATTCTTCCCTATCTGTTTTACCCGGTCTTTTCATTTTCTCTCTCTCTCTCTACTTTAAGCCTCTGAATGCAGATAAAGATTCTTCTTTAGTCACTCTTTGCTATGGACTCTGTGTTCTTGGTCGGAGAGCTCTGGGAACTGCTTCACATCATATGTCTAGGTAATGTGCTTAATGTTGTGCTATGACAGTAATGTTAATTGTTGTTTTTTCAGTTTGCTGTAAGCCACTCCGGCAATATTGTTATATGTACATTGTAAGCCACTCTGGCAGTATTGTTGTTTGCTGTAAGCTGCTCTGAGTCCCCTTCGGGGTTGAGAAGGGTGGCATATAGAAATAGTAAATAATAAATAAATAAATAAATTTCAGAACTGGGAAGAATAGAAAGGTCAGGCTATTTGAATTCTGTCATTTCATAAGTCTTTCCATTCTTTCTGTAAGATGTTAGTATGCAAATGTATGTTCCAATCTGCTTCTGTGAAGGAAGCTGAAGATCTGAATAGCTGACATGTGTCTGCAGATGAAACTTATCAAGGAAATGACTAATTCTGTCAGTATGTTGAAAGAAAATGATGAACCTAGCCTCCTACAATAATAGCACAGAAAAATTCTTCATTTCTTGCATAACATTGCTGAGCCACTCTCATCAAGACCATTTCAAGAGTCTTATTTTACAGTGACAAACTAGTAACAGTACTAAATGACACAATTTTGGGGCTCTTCTACAAGTCTCTCTGCTAATGAGTACCAAATTCTTAATATCTAACAAACTTTAAGGGGAGGGAAAGACAATAGGATATCAGATTTACCATAAGCCTTTCAAGAACAGAGTATTCTTAAGATGATGCTGAAGGAGAAAAATCACTTCAGCTTCTTTATGCAGAGTTACTTGAGATGATTACTTGCCTTTCAGTGTTACAACCCACAGTGTTCCAGACTCCTTAGCCATTTTCAACCCATAATTTAAATATTCTTCTAATATAAAATGTAGAATACTTGCTACAATAAATGTGTTTCTTTTCAAACTGAACAGTAATCTGGAATCCTTCCTGTATGGACTTCATGCATTGTTTAAAGGAGACTTTCGTATTTCATCGATTCGAGATGAATGGATATTTGCAGACATGGAGTTGTTGAGGAAAGTTGTTGTCCCAGGAATACGCATGTCATTAAAACTGCATCAGGTATAAGGATTGCTCAAGCATGAGGTCTACAAGTCCTGTAGATTAATTCAGCTCAAGTTATTTGCAGGTGCTGTGTTGCCTTGTTATTGTATAGAGATTTTTATATTTTTAAAGTGAGAAAAGCAGACATTTACGGAAAATATTTAATGGAAAAGCCAGCTTGTCAAAGTACACAATAAGATTTGTCTCAATATTGCACTTTGATTTGAATTGTGTTTAATTCATGGATGGGGTTTGTATTTACACAGCAGGTGTATCAAACTTTTTGAAGCATATTTTGTCAATGTATTAGGGGGCTTATCCGGGTATATATTTTTCTTTCCAGAAGGTCCTAGTTTTAGAAAATCTTACGTTTGCAAGTAAATTTGTGAGTTTTCTCTGTCAGATCTCTGTGAAATCCTTAATTCTCATTGCTTACATTTAGAAAAGCATCTTCATAATCTTTTAAATATATTATTTTAAAACTTTCTTTTCAAATGTGTTGTAATGTTTTCGGGATTGACCTAACTTTTGGAATAGGTGGGGATCCTAGTTGCAATGTCATGATGTTTAATGTTCCAATCCAATCCAATACGCCTTTATTGGGATATACATAGCAAAAAGGTATAAAATACAGTCCAAACCATAGAAAAGGGAACTTCACATTTGCTACACGTTCAGTTTACAGACTTCGTTCAGGAATCTTGCCAACATTAAACATCCAAATTGTGCTTTGTCTGGATGTTCAATGTTGTTGCATGCCTCCAAGTATACGTTAATCTGTCACAGCCCTATCAAAGTATTTTCTTAGCAAGATTTCCTCAGAAAAGGTTTGCCATTTCCTTTTCTAAGGCTCAGAGGTTGAGACTTGCCTAGACTCACCAGAGGGTTCCATGACTGAGCAGACACTTGAGCCCTAGTCTCCTAGGGACCTCATCTGACATTCAAAACAAGACATCATACTGGCTTTCTGCTTAATGTTAGCATTTATTAAAATGTGTCACTTTCCTTATCATAGTGAAGACATGAACAAACCACACTTGCACTTCTCTATTTAGGACCATTTCACTTCTCCAGATGAATATGATGACCCTGCCATTCTTTATGAAGCAATCACATCCCATGAACAAAATCTGGTTATAGCTCATGAGGGGGACCCTGCTTGGAGAAGTGCTGTCCTTTCCAATTCTCCATCCCTGCTTGCCCTTCGCCATGTGATGGATGATGGCACCAATGAATACAAAATTATCATGCTGAACAGGCGCTATCTCATTTTTCGAGTTATTAAAGTAAGTTGTTGTCTGTGAGGAAACAGATTTTTAAAAACATTGGAAGAGTATAACAAATAAGCCTTCTTAGGTGTAATGGTATCCCGTCCCGTCCCGTCCCGATCCCCCCCCCCCCACTCTTCACCAGAGCAGGTTTCATGACAAATGTATGTTAATTGTCTTTTTGTTAAATTGCTATGGTTTTCATAGTAAAGGTAAAGATACAGGTTTCCCTTGACATTAAGTCTAGTTGTGTCTGACTTGGGGGGGGGGGGGTAATGCTCATCTTCATTTCTAAGCTGAAGAGCCAGCATTGCCCGTAGACACATTCAAGGTCATGTGGCCAGCATAACTGCATGGAGCACTGTTACCTTCCCGCAAAAACAGTACCTATTGCTACTCATATTTGCATGTTTTCAAGCTGCTAGGTTGGCAGAAGCTGGGCCTAACAGTGGGAGCTCACCCTGTTCCCCAGATTCGAACCAGCAACCTTTCGGTCAAAAAGTTCAGCTCAGTGGTTTAACCTACTGCACTACCAGGGGACTTTCATTAAACTGTTGTCTATACAATTAATTAAACAGACAATTAATACAATCCTCTAAAAGTTCATACATACTCAGGGGGAAATTGAGTTAAATTTACACCCTAACAAGTCTGTTTATAAGTGTAGCTTGAGAACTGAAGCAAAGGAAAAATAAGCCACCTTTGGTTAACTTGATAACTGTTGCTAGAAACTTGTTACTGTTCATTTTTTTAAAAAATAGACTATTTTTACATAGCTTTTAGACTTTGATGGTAGGATGTATTCTCATAGCATTCAGATCTGAGATTATCTGCTACATGCTGCCCTTTTTTTATCTTCCTGTTGAGTTTCCTAGTGATGGCATACCCTTTCAACTCTTTCAGGTGAATAAGGAGTGTGTGCGTGGCCTTTGGGCTGGGCAGCAACAGGAGCTGGTCTTCTTGCGCAATCGCAACCCGGAAAGAGGGAGCATCCAAAATGCCAAGCAGGCATTGAGAAACATGATAAACTCATCTTGCGATCAACCAATTGGATACCCGATCTATGTTTCACCCCTAACTACATCTTACTCAGACAGTCATGAGCAGCTCAAAGAGATTCTTGGAGGGGCTATTAGTTTTGGAAACATTAAGAACTTCATAGTATCTACGTGGCATAGGTGAGTCATTAAAAAGATCTTAAGAGGTAATTTACTGATGTGATTAAAGTCTATGACAACTGTATTAGGACATAGCTCACATTGTAATAACAACAATAATGATAACAACAATTATTATTTGATTACCTGCCTCTCCTTATGGGTCGGGTTTTGGGTAAAGTTTTATGTCCTGCCACTCCCCTTCTGTTGCAAATCAATTCTATGATTCCAGCTGTAACCGAAGATTCATACAATTTTCGATATGTACAAAAGTTTCTGCTACTGTCTTACTTTAAATATTGTGTTCCAGTAAAATGAATGAGTTGTGTGTGAGTTATACCCAGAGGACTTACCTTAGCTGTGCCACTAACTTGATGTCCAAAATTAATTTATCACAAAATTCTCCAAACTGTCTGAGGGCCCAGAAATATTTTGGAGCCTGTTTCCCTAGAACTGGATGAGCATATTCTTTGAAATCAATATACTTAATCGCAAGTATAGTACAGCCACCATATCTGTACAGGGTTCATTCCTGGACTTCATGCAGATATGCAAAAGCCATTATTTTTAATGGGACAAACGATGGAGGTGCCAAGAAGTAGGTGAAACCCTACAGGAGGCTCTCATTTAATAAGTACAATGTTCCCTCGCTACTTTGCAATTCGTTTATTGCAGACTTGCTGTTTCATGGATTTCAAAAAATATTAATTTTAAATATATATCATGGTATTTTTGCTGTTTTGTGGGGGTTTGCCACCGCTGCCGTTCTCCAAGGCGCTTTCTCTCCTTAGACCTCCTTCCCTCCCTCCAGCCTTGAAGGGCATTTCCTTCCTTTCCTTCACTTTATTTTAAGTTTATAAAGACTTAAAATAGTGTATAACTACTAAAATAATGTATAAATATTAAAATAAATAGAGCATCCCTGCATCACAGTTTTTCACTTATTGCGGGAGGTCCTGGAACCTAACCCCAGCAATAAGTGAGGGAACACTGTAAAACTATATATATACGATCTGCTAATTTGGTTGTTAGACTGGAAAAAGTAAATTTGGTACCGGTTCAGCTGTGTTCAATTCTCCATTTGAAAATACAGAACATTCCATTTATATCATGTAATGCAAATTATAATAGAATGTTTGTCACAACACATTGAATCTATATATATAAAAAGAGAGTGGCCGTGCAAAGGACTTTATGCACGGCCAAACTACGCCCCCCAGAAACACCAATCCAACGAAACACATTCCCACAGACCACGAGGTATTACCATCACACAAAAAAACCCACCTTCCTACCTTCCAACCCCCCAAAATCAGCCCCATTGGCTCCCGTTCTGCGCTGGCCACGAGCGCAGAACAGAGGGAGAGCCATCGCACAGGCGCACTCCAACCCCCACCACCAACGCAGGACAGAGGGAGAGCAAACACACTGCGCACACTGACTCCCCCAACCCATCCCGTCCCCCTCTCTCCCCACACACCAGCAACTTCACCGCCACACCGGCGGTGCCCAACCCGCCTCCTCCGCCGCTTCACAGAGAGAGACCCGCAGCCGCTCTCCACCGCATCGGTCGCTTCTGGGGCTCTCCGGGGAAGCAACACTGAAAATACCCCAAAAAACTACAAAAAAAACATGGCGGCCGAGCCGCTTCCGGTCCGGCCGAAAAGGCTCCGACGGAAGTCAATCCGTCAGAAAAAGGGTCTGGCCGGAAACTGACGCCCAAACAATGCAGACCGGAGGTCCCGCCCCCTCCTGGCCCGAAGTGCCGCCAGGAAAGATGGCGGCCGCCATGGAGCACCGGCTACCACACGGAGACCTCCTGGTTACTCCGAGAAGCTTCCGCGCCCCTGAGCCTGCCCTCCGGAGGACGGAGGGTGAAGAAGGACGAGGCGTGGGGACGCTGCCCTCGCCGCTACTGCCCTCCGGATGGCAGAGGGTGAAGAGGAAAGGACCGGGTCGCTGCTGCCGCCTTCTTTTTCCCTCCTCAGCCCCTTCTTTTCCTCCATCAGCCTCAGGACCTTTCCTTCTCCCCCTCAGCCTATGGCCCCAACCCCCACACACGTCAGCCCCAGGCTCCTTCTCTTCTCCCCCTCACCCTCAGCCCCCTTCTTTTCCTCTCTCAGCCTCAGACCCCTTCTCCCCCCTTTTCCCCCCCTCATGTGTATGTACACATGCACACACATATACAGTACCATACAACGTATACATATATAAACATACATACACATATATACATATACACCCACATATATACACTACATACACACATATACACATGCACACACCCACCAAGACCATAAGTAGTATCATTTCAAACCCTTACATACTCAGACTTTCCCGCATCTCCTAAATAGGGCACAGCAACGCGTGCCGGGTACAGCTAGTTATTTTCTATATTTATTCCATTTAAAATTCAACATTGAGTAGTATTTTCATGTCAGAGTTCTGTTCCTCTATGGTACATGCTTCAGTGTTGTCATGTTGCACATCTCATAATGCCACACCAGAATTTAGATGGAGTGGAGACTCCCCAGCATGACTTACACAGCCTTAGTGTTACAAATCATTTTAAGTGGGGATTATTTTTTCTGTAATATTCTGAAAGAACCTTGTGTCTGCTTTCCTCTAGTCCATTTTCTGTTGGGTTTCCATCATGTTCAGGTTAAGAAAAGGCTGTGGTGCTGGCTGCAACAGTGGAGGAAACATTGAAGACTCAGATGGTGGAGGTGGAGTCTCTTGCACAAGTAACAGTGCAACTGCCAATGACTCTCAGAGCAATGTATCTCAAGGAGGAGGAGGGAATATAACAGTTGGACCAGCAACTGGAACAGGATTGCATCCTCCTGTCACATCCCACCCTGCTACTCTGGGTAAAGTTGAGCCAATATATTTGAATTCCTTATTGCAGGGATAGGAAATTCATGGTCTTAGATGGCCACTAGGCAAAATCCATCAGTACTTGTGGACATTATAAATCCCAACAACATCTGGAACAGTCATTCTCTACCTGTGGAAGGCCAAATTCTTTTGGCCTTCAATTCCCAGAAATCTTAACAGCTGGTAAGCTGGCAGGAATTTCTGGGAATTTTGGGCCAAAAACACCTGGGGACCCACAGGTTTAGAACAGCTGCTCTAGAAGGTCACAGGTTCTCCACCCCTTATTGCTTTGATTATACTATTAGCAGAGTAGAGCAGGAAAGTGAGTGTGGGGAAGGATTTTGACATGAAAATGTATACAGAAGACAGATATTCTCGAACAAAATATTAAGGGACATAAGCAGTAACATTCAGTTTGCCTCACTACTTTCTTGCACTAAACATAACATAGCAGTTTAATAGTAGGCGTAAGATCAACTTGTCCTGCCAGATGATCTTATTTATTTATTTACAGTATTTATATTCCTCCCTTCTCAACCTGCAGGGGACCACAGGCGTTGACAGCAGTCACTAGAAACAATTTAAAATATACTTGATATGCCAACTATGATGTATACAACAGCCCCATGTCTTTCACTAGATTAATAAAATGTAAATGAACTACATGCCTTTTAGACCTTTTAGACCCGGGTCGGAGTGAGCTTCTGACCAATTTTGTGTAGCTTGTTGTCGAACTTTGCAGCCCGAAAGAGAATTGGATCTGTCAAGTAGGAAATTTAGGTACCACTGTGTGGGGAAGAGAATGCTGCTTCTGGATTATGGCCATACAGCCCGGAAAACTCACAGCAACCCACTTTACCAAGTTGCTTGCCAATGTTAGATCAATCAAAAGGTGGAAACCATAATGTTAGTGTAACCTCATAATATATGCAAAATGTGCACTTTTTCTCTGCTCTCACAGTCACATGTATTTCACTTCTAGGCACCAGCCATAGTGCTCACTCTGTACAGTCCAGCCTTGTCAGACATTCCCCTGCCCGTGCCTCTGTTGCCAGCCAGTCATCTTATTGCTATAGCAGTCGTCATTCATCACTCCGCACCTCTGCCACTGGCTTTGTGCCTTGCCGGCGCTCATCCACGAGCCAGCTCTCCCTTCGTAACCTCCCGTCATCCATCCAGTCGCGTCTGTCCATGGTGAACCAAATGGAACCTGCTAGCCAGACGGGGGCTGTCAGCGTGCAGTATGGTTTGCCTTCTTCAAGCAGCTCCAGCCAAAGCATCCCAGCCTGCAAACAGTATGCCCTGGTTGGCTTTCTAGGGGCTGATGGAATGAATAATGTTATAGATATGCAAGCAGGCACAAATGTGAGCCCTGTAATCCAGCCACAAACCAAAAGGGATGATGTTGTTTACAGAATCCAGGTGAATCAGTCGGAGAAATAGACTTGATTTTTCCTATGTGTCTTTGGTTTCAATACCAGCATTTATTACTTGTCAATGATATATGTCCAAGACTTGATTAGTTCATGCCCTAATGTAATGCAGCATGGTACCATGAAGGCATGATTCTACTTGTAATACCTTTATTTATTTATTTATTTATTTATTTATTTATTAGATTTCTTAGCCGCCACTCCCAGTGGCTCAGGGCAGCTTACATCGACATAAAATCACAGCCTACAATAACATTAAAACACAGATTAAAAGGATTCTAAAAGAGAATACAACCTTTAAAAATACCATATTATTCACATATTATTTATGAAGTCATATACTTTTTACTGTATTGGCATTTCCTTTTTCTTAGCAATAGCTACAAACCACATATAGTGAACAAGGAAGACTGTAAAAATCTTTATAAAATAAGAGAACGTTACTGCAATGAATAACGCTCAAATGCAACGTAATTTGTGGATAGAAAATAAAGACATTACATGTAGACCTTTGACATGAGATAAATGTCAAAGGGCAAAACAACAATACCAAATTGATATAGACTAGATATTTGACAGGTGTTTTTGTTTGGTTTTAATTGTGTTGTGTGTATCAAGATTTATCTGCTGAATATATTAAGTGTTCACTGTTGATAGACTAATACCCAGAGCTTTGGTAGAAAACTTTGGAAGTAAGGATTATAATAGGAGGGAATAGTAAATTATGTAGTCCATCTAAATTCTGAAGTTGTACTATCTTAGGAAAGGAGGGTTGTAGCTATCTGAAAGGGGAAGGGGTTTAATTTAGTCAGGGCTGGTGTACCTGCAACCCCCCAGGTGATGTTGGACTACTCCTTCTGCTGTTCATGACCATACTGGTCTAGGGCTAATAAGAATCAGAAGCCAAACAGATTAGATGTTCAAGTCCTGTTTTAAATGAATACTTTTTAAAATGAATTTGACACCCTTTCTGCCGCAGATAACTGATACCAGCCAAGTACTGGAGGGAATCAACTTGTCTAAAAGAAAAGAACTGCAGTGGCCAGATGAAACAATAAGGTTAAAAGCTGGAAGAAACAGCTGGAAAGACTGGAGTCCTCAGGAAGGCATGGAAGGCCATGTAAGTTTTGATTCTACTACAGATACTGGGAAGAGGCAAGTTGGTTCTAAAGACTCAACTCAACTTTATTTCTTATGAGTCGCCCTCCACCAAAGGTGCTCTGGGCGACTTACACAATTTAAAAAAACAGGCTACATAGTCACAGCTTGTTACTTAACCACATTGAATATACAACACAGGTGTGCACATGCTTTGTGTTCAAAAACGAACAAAGTACAAAAAATGACTGTATATACTCGAGTGTAAGCCAATCTGAATATAAGCCAAGGCACCTAATTTTACCACAAAAACTGGGAAAGATATTGACTCGAGTATAAGCTGAGGGTGGGAAATGCAACAGCTACTGGTAAATTTCAAAATAAAAATAGATACCAACAAAATTGCATTAATTTAACCAGTAGGTTAAATGTTTTTGAATATTTACCGTGTTTCAGAGAAAAACAGTAAACTAGCTCTGTAAGTGGAAAAGTAGAGGCAATAAAAACAATATGGTATCAACAATAACTTTATGATAATAATAAACTTTATTTGTATCCTGCCCTATCTCTCCATGGGGACTAAGGCTTCCAACATAGTAACAGGCAAACATTCAAGGCCCATATAAACAATGCAAAACTAGATATACAGGTAGATCTATAATTATATATACTAATCTCACATTTGCATTTCCCCCTGAAACATTTGCAAATCCTCTCTCTCTCTCTCTCTCTCTCTCTCTCTGCATTTTCCTTGCAATATTTGCAAGCCCTATATATCTATGTTCATATCTATCTAGACATGTGTGTGTATATATATATGCATCTCCCCTAGTAATATTAGCAAGCTCTATATATTTATATTCATATATATCTATCTAGACAACTCTCTCTATAATATATAGATAATTATATCTTTATAGGATTTGCAAAGACTTACAAACATGTGAGGGGAAAATTCATATATAAAAATAATGTATACATATAGATACAGATATACAGAAACATGGAAATCTCTAGATATCTATATGTGTATAGGATTTGCAAAGACCTGAAAACATATGAGGGGAAAATTCATATATAAAATTAATGTATATAGATAGATGCAGATAATATATAGGTATATAGGGATTACAAAGGCATGCAGGGGGAAATGCCTATATCTGTAGGAGAAATTAACAAATATTTCAGGGGAAAATGCTTTTATAAAATTAATTGATATATATTATTTGCAAAGACTTCAGGAGAAACATGCATATATAGCAGTGGTTCCCAACATTTGGGCCTCTGGGTGTTTTGGACTTCAACTCCCAGAAATCTTGCCTCACAGTCTAGGGAGGCCCTGCTCTCAGTCCCGCCAGCCTTGCAATGTGCTTGGCAGGGATAAGAGAACAGGCCTTCTTGGCGGTGGCCCCACGCCTGTGGAACCCGCTCCCCAGCAAGATCAGGTCGGCATCTTCCCTCCTTTCTTTCAGAAAGGAGGTTAAATCGTATTTCAGGCCTTTGTACAGCAAGCATGACAGCACTTTGGATGTTGAATCGGACTGGAATTGGCTATATGGATTGATGACAATGTTTTTAATGTGTTCTTAACTTAATGTTCTATTTACTGTTTTAAGCTGTTATATTTGTTTATATTTGTATTATCTTGTGGCATTGAATTGTTGCTGGTGTAAGCCGCCCTGAGTCCCCCCATAGGGTTGAGAAGGGCGGGTTAGAAATATGGGTAATAATAACAATAATAATAATAATTCCATCAAAACCAGTTTACCAGCTGTTAGGAACTGTGGAAGCTGAAGTCAAAAACACCTGGAGGCCCAAAGATTGGGAACCACTGATAAATAGAAACATATTTATAGATCTGTAGTACTTGCAAAGGCCAGTGAACACTTCTAAGGGAACAAAAATGTAGATATAAAGTTAATACATTTAGATACACAAACAAAAAGCCAGGAAAGTGGGTGAGTTTGAAAGAGAGCCATACAAACAAGGAGGACATTAAATATACCTCATTTCCCTCCTTCCCTTATGACTGGAAAAGAAAACACACATGTTAAGGGAGATAAGAGGAGAAAGAAATATATCATATACTGCAAGCAATGGCCTCCAGGCTCCGCTGCCCAGCCTTGACCCCATTATGAGCTGAGGGAGGCTTTTTCAGCTCGAAGAAGGCTGAAAAACTCAGCTTATCTTTGAGTATATACAGTTATTTATTTATTTATTTATTTGGATTTGTAGGCCGCCACTCCCAATGGCTCGGAGCGGTTTACAACATAGCTCGAAGAGAGCGAACAACAGATAAAACATCATTCACAAATCTAATGTGGGAGATTTTGGTAAATTCACTTCTGCAAGACAGATGTAATGGCAATATAAAGCACAAGAAGCCCCCCCAAATCCCCAGATTGACCACCTTTGGTTACTTGATTCATTGAAGCTGTCGTTTATATCCAAAAACTCTAAAAACCTGCCCAGTGAAAGAAGCAAAAAAGGGGGAGACCTATTAGGAAATTCTGCCTATAGTTCATGTTCCATTCCTGTAGGAAGAGCGCAAAACACATTAGCCCTGAATTTGAGTGCACAGTGGCCTGAATCCTATTGATTAGGCCCAACTAAAGCAGACTCATTGAAACATATTGAACTAGTAGTCAATACATAGATCAATTCCCTTGAGTCAGTGGGTCAACTTAAATTAGGATTAAAAGCAGGATTCCAGCTAATATTGTTGAAATCATTGCCATTTTAGGCACTTACTTAAAACATTCATTTCTTCAGACTAATACAAAAGATATAAAATGGAGACACAGCCATTGGAACATTGGAGAACTGCACCATTCTCAAAAATACAGCATTCTTTCACTTCCTTTCCTGTTTCAGTTCTTGTAAACTTCTCAAAAGTGTTTTCCCTTGTAAAACATATTCCTACAATTATGAGCAGGAAAAACCACCAGATTATTTTGTTGAGACAATACATCCATTGAGTGGACATCAGGCCCACTCTGAAGTAGATGCACATCTCATGGATGAAACACAGAGCAGGGAGGGGGAATTTGTGACTTTCCAACTACATCTCCCATAATCCCTCACCCTTGAGCAGGTTGGCATGACTAAATGTTAACAATGTGGGTTTGGGGGGGGGGTTGTTTTGTCAGGAGTGACTTGAGAAACTGCAAGTCACTTCTGGTGTAAGAGAATTGGCCAACTGCAAGGATGTTGCCCAGGGGACACTCGGATGTTTTGATGTTTTTACCATCCTTGTAGGAGGCTTCTCTCATGTCCCCGCATGAGGAGCTGGAGCTGATAGGGAGAAGCTCATACATGTTCTCCCCAGATTCGAACAATGTGGTGAAGGACCACATGTTTTTTGCCCCTTATGCAGAGAGAAGACTAGGACTTGGCTCATTGTTTTATCGTGAAATAATACTGATTTTACAGGATGATAATAGCTATATTTATCTAACCATTCTTTTTTTAAAAAAACAATCCCATTTTTCTTGACGGATGCTCAGGTGATTCACCGATGGGTGCCTTGCAGCAGAGATCCAGGGAGTAGATCTCACATAGACAAAACCATACTGCTGGTCCAGATTGAAGACAAATACGTTGCTGTGATTGAAACTGGAGTTCTGGAACTAGGGGCTGAAGTATGACCCGCTTTTCATAGTTAACTTCTTGTCCGTTTCCAAAAAGCTTAAAAATGAGGTGCAAGTTTCAAGAGGATGCTTCTGGTGCCTCAAGTAATAGGAAAAGACTTGAAAAACAAATTGGTGGGTGTGCCAGCCTCTGGCCGAAATAAACAAGAAGGCCTTTTTTCTGGTATTTTTCAGATTAGCTGCTGAGGAAAAAACATTGTGCATGAAGGGTAAACACAACATATCTTTGTTTTATACTTTATTTTATGCATTGCAATGCTTTGAAAGAATCCAGCATTTTCCAGTTTAAAAAAGGAACATCTCATTTTTAAAAAAAAATGTTTTGCCAAAAATGGCCATATGTTGTCACAGTAATGTAGACTCTGTTTGTTCTTTCTTTTTAAAAATACCTGAAAAGGATACACATTTTTGAGTTCAGTGTAAAGCATAATTTGTTCATGGCAAGTGTGACCAGACTTAAATTCTTATTCCTTGTGAGTTATAAAAAAAAAATCAATCAAAAACTGCACTAATTTTTTTTTATGGCAATGCACTAAAAAAAATATCTGAGATCGCTCAGAACATTTATTTATATATATTATATGTATATAAATATATAGAAAGAAGAAAATACCATTATTTAAATTGCCTTTGGGATTAACCCTCTCCCTACTCCATATTCATATTGATGATAGGAAATGTGCCATTGATTCTTTTTGTTGTTGTTATTTAATACATTAGTTTGCACATTTGTGCATTCCTACTATCCTATTTACAATATATGATGGAGTATAAATATAGAATAAACATCCAAAATTTCTGTTTTTCATAAAACAAATTGAAGGTGCAGATGTGCAGCAATTTCACAGTTTTATCGTTGGCCCAATCACACAGTTGTGCTTTTTCTTCTTCCCTCTTCATCTGGTTTCCAATGGTCACCAGCAAAAATACACTACTAGAATCCTTTGGAAGAAGCTTGCTTTTTGCAAGGAAAACTGGATGGGCCCGAGTTGTTCTTTTGTGTGTGTTTTTTTAATGGTATTGTGGCTTTCTTTGTGTTGAAATTTCTTAGTATATGTAATCAGGTGAAACAACTTGTTTTAATTAAAGAAAAATAGAAACTGCACCGCCTGATCATCATACCATTTCGCCTTTTAGCTCCCTTTAGTTATTATTATTCTTTTTGTGACTTGAATTTTATTTTCAGCTATTATATATTCTATAATAACTGTAGTTTTGAGTATAACTGTGAAATTGATTTTTGTTGCATATCTTAGGTTTTACTGTGTTTGAGGAGGTTTTTTAGTGTGTTTTCTGGGAAACAAGTTACTTACACAGCATTGGGACAGGGAGCGAAAGCTGCGGTATATTCCACAACCTGTTGCTTTGATGATTTGCTCGCAGCCATCATGAAAAGGTGTATATGGAGTGATGGTTTCCTTTATGTGATCTGGAACACAGTCAACAATTACAGCTTTTAGAAGCAGCCATCTTCTCTTTAATGTTCACAATATCAAGTGATTCATGGGTGATCATGCAAGGGAGGCATTGCAGTGAAATCAAAAACATTGCATGCATAAGAAAAGAGCTGAAATTTGATCTCATCCAAACACATTTGAAAGTAATGGCCTAACACCAATGGTCCAGTGCCACAATAAAAAGATTTAGGATTTTGCAAAGTAGCAATAAATTGAGCATTGTTTTATTTTCCAAATACACTGAGTTAGATTGTGGCTGTGACCTGTGTACATCAGTTGATCACATGAGTGGCAAGATACCTTAAATTTAGCATCTGACTCTATTTCATCATTTTACAGTGATTTACAGAGATTCACTCCCCCCTCCTTCGTCCAACTAGGTCTCAGTGATGCAGGCCAGGTCGGCATGCTCATCCAAGATTAGGTCTTTTGCTGAGTCATTCCTGGTTTCCTTCCCAATTGACAACTACATATTTGCTCTTTTATCACTCACATCTTGAGTTTTCCAAGAGTTTTCCAAGAAGGTGCATAAGGAAAAGGCAAACAATCTTTTAAGAATATATTGGGTGATTTCTTAGACAATTAACTCCACCAATAAAGTTTCAGCTTGAAAGAGGGAAGGAATTGAGTGTAATATGGCCCATGTTATGTTTCTTTGCTAACAAGGTCTTTCTCTTTTCTAACATCTGGTTGGGGACAAACATCATCTCCATCTGAGAATCTGAACATCCTCTTTCACTTAGGACTAAAATGTAGAATTTAAAATGAGTCTCTAACTTCAAGACTTCAGATTCTGGCATTTCGTATTCAAATCTGTTGACAATTTAATCTGGTTGCTTGTAAGCATTCATTTTTGGTTACACTAGTTTTACATATAAAACTCATCTAGTTTGCAGTGAATGTTTCACAAGGAGATATGTAACTCATATTTCTAAACCTCTTGAACGATTCTTTAGGGCGCAAAATGCAGGCAGGAGAATCCTAACTGTGAAACCAAATAACCCATCCGTATGGGTCATCTTATTCAATCCCTCATCCTCAGGCTTCTTGACTTGACTCTTTCCCAAGAATTTGGGAATCGAGCTCTGGGATGCTTAGTTTTTATATGACCACCAAATGCATAGAGGATTTATAGGCAAAACCCATCTGCTTTTCTCTTTACTCACTGTATTAGGTCAGTCTGTAAACCAAATGATACAATTGCTATACAGCTTTCATTATGTGAAGTTGTGATGTAACCCAACATTCCTGTGGTTACGTATATTATAATCTCTCCAACAAGATGTGCAATCTGGTTTTTGTTTTTTCCCCCTCATTTTTACGACTTTCAGAACTTTTTGCCATTCAGTTCTCAATGTTGTATGCATATGGGAATCCAGAAATATAGATAAGTGTCTCTTTTCCTAGATAAGCTTCTGCTAATATATATCTAGGAACAGACTATGAAGATTTGTCTTTGTGCAGTTGATGTTTTTAATTCTGTACTTTATGATCTGACTGCAAAACTAGGGGTTGAACATTAAATGCAGAAACTTTCATAACTGCCCAGTAGAATATCCTGGAGAAAGTTATCAGAAACTTTACTTACCTCTTTTTGAAATGCTTTGATTTTCTTACAGAACAAACTATTCTACACACTCCTAATATCCAAGTAGTGAATTGTAACTCTCTTTATCAACTCAAAAATGGAAAAGTGTCCTCAGTAGGTGACAAGAAGAGCTTTTTTATAAAACAGTTCCCATTATAAGAGCACTTGGCATGTCTCTGCTTTCAATTCTGTCATGGCGTTACCTCCCAGTTTTGCTTCTGAGGAACTAATAGTCACAAAAATATATGAAAATGCTGACTAGATGGAATAATATGGTAGAAGCCATTGAACAATCCTTTGGGGCAAAATATTACCAAAGCAGGCAGTGGAATCCCTAATAGTGAGACTAGATAATAACCCATCAATGTGGGCCCTCCACTTCAAGCCCTTGAAGAAAGCTAATATCACAACTAAATGAAGTATACATGAAAGGAACCTTCAAAGCATATAGAGATACTTCATATAAAGTATGGGGTTAAGCCACCATGGTATTATATACCTAATTTTATTAAGGGATTTTCTTACCTATTATATAGGTTTCTACTTGTCTGGCCTTACTTGGTGTCTAAAACCCTTTGCTCTGTGATTATAGACAGAATAAAGAATTATAGCAGTATTTAATATGTGCCTTAGTAAAATGATGGTGGGTACATAACACCTTGGTGGGAGCTACAGCCCTTGAATAGTTTTCACCCATTTTTAAAAGGCTGTTTTTAAGATGGCTGCTCCAAAAGGCTTTAGAAGTGTAACACACCATTCATAGGCAAGCACTTTTTAAAAATACATGCCATTTAGACGTTTCTACTGTGTGTACACACAACCCAGTGAAGTTGCTCTGCTTATGACTTCAGCAGATGGAAATCATATACCTTGAAGGTCAAACTTATTAGCATCCTTATCAAACGTAGCCTGACAATGAACTGCTAATGAATACATAGATTGTGGTGGGTGAAAATGTTGGAACTTGGAAATATATATTTTGCATCAACCAGCATATAGAAATCTTGCCAGGGATAGGATATGTGTATTTTGTGTGTGTGCGTGCGCGCGTGTGTGTGAGTGTGTCTGCGAGTGTGTTGTTGGAAAGAACCTGTAAATATTGTAGTTGTTTAAAACTGGGAAACCCTAAGGGGATTTGTTTGCAACATGTTACATTGACATGGACAGTATTGACAGTGACGAAATAATGAAATAAAAAAATCTTTTTCATCCAGTTGTCTGTGATTTTATTTTCACCTTTAGTTTCCCACATCTAAGGCTTTTGAATAAATAACTACACATTCTGCCTATTTCACGTGGATCTTACTCATGAATAGTAAAAATGTACATATATCCTCTGCTCTTGATCCTCAAAGAGTTTAAACTAAAAAGCTATTGCCTGTGTGATATAAGAAATTGGTCAATATTTTTCATAACCTCTCACATCACCCGTGTAACCACTATCAAAGTCTGAACTACTCTCAGAGGTTTTCTTCTACTCCCATGTTTGGTTCATTACAAAAGAAGTATACTACAGTAGGAAATGGGTGGATTTATTTTTGTTTCAGTCCATGATTACTTCTAGGAGTTCACATCAATATTCCCTGCCTTTTCTTTTACAATCGGAAACTATTTTTTGTAGAAATGCTGATCTGATACGAAGCTATAAATATTAAATACGTTAGCATTTCATACAGCTGCAACGGTATTTTTTAGCAAGTCAAACTAATTGTTTGCAGTGTTGTCTGTTGTGTTGTCTGTTGTGGACAACACTATGAACAGGAGCTATTTGGAAACCTTGAAGACATTGGAGGCTGAAGCTGGGATTAAAAAGTTAATAGCTCAGTAATGTCAATATTTATTTATTTATTTATATTTACAATAGCCACTCCTTTATGGATGAGCCATTATAATCTTCCCAAATTTCAGTGCAAGTTGTTTTGAGGATGAGGGAATGTTGACTTGCCTATGGCTACCTAGTGTGTTTGTGATATAAGATTTAAAACATGGACCTCCCAGGTTCACACTGTTATCTACTAACCGGATCTTACATACACATCAGATAATTGGTACTCAGATACAGCCTGATTTTATCACACTATTTCTCCCTCATGTTAAAATATTTTAAATGGGAAGGTTGTTTTTTTTAAAATAAAAAAGCTATATAATGTATGATGTGGCTGTTCAACCTACTGAAGAACACTGACAGAAGGTTGGGACATTATTTGTAAGTTGCTGTTACCTTTTCATGATCAACTGTGAATACATACATTTGATATTTGCGCTTGCGCAGACAAACTTCGGAACCTTCTAGCAAGAATTCTTAATAGCCAGGCTGAAGCCCCGCCCATCACTCCCCCACTGCATATATAGCCAGTGGGAGGGGCTTCACCCTTCAGAACACATGCAAATCCTGCTCAAGGATGCCTGGGCGACACGTTCTTGATCCCGTGGGACAAGCACCTGCTTTATGCATTTCCACCCTTCCCCCTCCTTCTCAGGGTGGAGGCCAAGCTCCGCAGGGAAGGGGCACGGTGCATCCTCATCGCTCCATGGTGGCCCTGACAGCAGTGGTTCTCCCCCCTGCTGGAGATGTCCAGGGGAACGTTTGTCCCTCTGCCGAACAGGGTCGACCTCATCCTCGCACAACGGAGGTCCACAAGTTACGACTGATGGCTTGGAGGGTCCTTCCCCCCGAGTAACGGCGCTGTCACATCTCTCAGCGCCCGCCCTGGCCACTGTGGAGACCGCCCACAAGGCCTCCACTAAACGGGCCTATGTGTACAAGTGGGCTCGCTTCATACAGTTCTTTTTTGTTTTCCCTTTCTGAGAAGGGTCTATCGCACTCCTCCCTGAAGTGCTATTTGGTGGCCATTTCCTGGTACCGCAGACGATCAGGATTCCCGTCATGCTTTGAAGACCCAGTGGTCAAACTCTTCCTTAAGGGTTTTTTAAAAAACATCAATCCACCAGTTGCTCCTGTCACTCCTCCATGGAGCCTTGAGCTAGTTTTGTCGGCGCTGGCCAAGCCACCCTTTGAACCCTTGGCATCAGTTGACTTTTCCTTTTTATCCTGGAAGACTGCGTTTCTGATTGCAGTCACTTCAGCCAGACGCGCGAGTGAGCTCTGCGCGCTGAGGTCTGACTCTCCTTATACCAAGTTTCTTAAGGATAAGGTTGTTTTGAGGACAGACATTTCCTTTCTTCCTAAAGTTGTCTCCAGGTTCCATACATCAGAGGAACTAGTGTTACCTTCCCTATTCCAGAACCCCACTACACCTGGGGAGAGGAACCTGCATCTCCTCGATGTTCGGAGGGCTTTAGCCTTTTACATTGACAGAACTGCTTCCATCAGAAAGTCTCCTAGACTTTTCGTGAAGTATAGGAAGGACGCCAGTGGCCTTCCTGTGTCCTCCCAGAGACTTTCGTCCTGGATTGTGCTGACAATTCGCCTGGCCTATCGCATGGCCGGGAAGGAGCCACCGCAACAATTGAAGGGCCACTCAACGAGAGCGCTCTCCACGTCGGCGGCTTTTTTGAGGGGCGTTTCACTTGATGCTGTGTGCCGTGCGGCCATGTGGTCTTCCCATCACACGTTAGTCTCCCACTACAAACTAGATGTGGTTTCCAGGAGACAGACTGGTTTTGGAAGAGCAGTCCTGTTCTCTGTGGTGGCATGATTCCCACCAACCAAGGTCATTAGCTCACTATTCTATCAAATGTATGTATTCACAGTTGACCACGAAAAGGTAAATATGAGTTGCTTACCTGTAACCATAGTTCCTTGAGTGGTCACCTGTGAATACATACAGCCCGCCCATCCTCCCCTCTAGTCATGCCTTCAGATTTTCTTTGTTGTTTCTCGCGACGTTAGAGAGAACTGAAGAGTGAAGCCACTCCCACTGGCTATATATGCGGTGGGGGAGTGATGGGTGGGGCTTCAGCCGGGCTATTAAGAATTCTTGCTAGAAGGTTCCGGAGTTTGTCTACGCAAGCGCAAATATCAAATGTATGTATTCACAGGTGACCGACTCAAGGAACTATGGTTACAGGTAAGCAACCCATATTTTGCTTCATTTGCTATTGGCTGTTTTGGACACTGGCTGTGTTAGAAATGTATATGTTAGCAAGTTTCCAACAAACCTCACAACCTCTGAAAATGCCTGCCATAAATGTGGGTGAAGTGTCAGGAGAGAATGCTTCTGGAACATGGTCCTACAGCCTGGAAAATTCACAGCAAGCCAGTGATTTAAGTGTTGCTCCCAAATGCTCCAATACTTTTGCATCTCTTCAGAGTCATACAGTCTGCAAATAGAGCACAAAGAAATAACAATAATCATGATAATGACACTTTAACTAGTTTACAGTCAGGGAGCCTGTGTTGTTGGGTCCATATCTTACTAGCAGCATAATAAATCGTCAAGCATTGTGTGAGGTAAAGATTCATAATACTTGGAGGGCCACAGGTGTCGCAACAACAGGTCTCTTAAATTACGAACATGTAATTTTTATAATGGAATGAATAGATACTGAACAACATGGATGGGAATGATACAGCCTTCAGATGATGCTGGAGTGAAACTACCAGCAGCTCTAGGTACTTTATAAAGCAAAGGCTGGTGGGGCAAAGCCAAAGATATAGCACCGAAGTACCAGCATATTTTATCACAAAGCTCTTATAAATAAGAATTAAAAGAGCATTTTAAACTCTTTGAATGCATGCACATTCTGGGAAATGGCCAGGCAGTACTGACAAGGTGAAGACAATGGAGCCTTTGGAACAACATGCACATATGCTAGACAATGAAATATGTGTACTTAAAGACATTGAATTTCAATATTCTCAAGCTAGAAGGTGACTCCTAGCATGAATCCTGAGCAGCATATCTAGATCTCTAAATTATCTAAACTATATCCCATTTATTTATTGACCAAGTATTCAATAAAACATAAACAGCATGTGTTTATGTAGGTTGATGAGGAAGAAATGATCCTAGGACACAACTCACTTGCCACAACCAATGTCAAAAATAGAACTTCGCACTAATTCATCAAAATAGATCCTCTTAATGAATTAGGGAAAATGCTGAATTATGGAAAATGAGAAGCCTCGTTGGTGATATTCTTAGCATGGATTTGCCTTCCTAATCTTGGCGGAAAAGAAATGTATTTTTGGCAAAGGAATTGAGTTAAATCTAAAATAAGGTAAAATATTAAACAGTTATATAGACAACTAGGGGCCCTTGGTGGCACCATGAGTTAAACCGCTGAGCTGCTGAACTTGCTGACTGAAAGGTTGCCAGTTCAAATCCTGGGAGTGTGGTGAGCTCCCGCTGTTAGCCCCAGCTTCTGCCAACCTAGCAGTTTGAAAACATGCAAATGTGAGTAACAATAGGTACCGCTTTTGTGGGAAGGTAACAGTGCTCCATGCAGTCATGCAGGCCACATGACCTTAGAGGTGTCTATGGACAACACCAGCTCTTTGGCTTCAAAATGGAGGTGAGTACCATCCCCCAGTGTTGGACATGACTAGACTTAATGCCAAGGGAAACCTTTACCTATATAGACAACTATTTTTTTTCTTTTCAACATGATTGAGAAAGTTCTATAGTGTTCAAAATTATTGTTATCTATTTGAATTATTTTACAAAGAAACTAGTTTCTATATTGTCTTTGATATATTTTCTTTTTAAAAAACTGGAATGGTATAGCTCTTGTTTCTAGAATAAATCTGAAACCCCCAGTAGATGGCAGTAACAATTAAGCCTTGCAAATATAACTAATGCTGCAATTCTGTGCACATACTTCCTTGTGAGTAAGCCCCATTAAACACAGTGGAATTATCTTGGGAGTAAACCATGCATTGTATTTCCTTATAAAGTTATGGTTCTTAAAGTGCACTTAGGCATAAGCTAGAGTCAAAGCTTTCTTTGTGTGAGCAGTGGCGGCATGCTGTTCCAAGGTCTTCTTCAAAATATCTGTAATTAATTTCAGGCTGTGAATCTAAATTCCCTTGATGTTCACTTGTCTTAAACCCATTTTGTCCTTTCACTGAACCAGTGCATGCATCAAAGGTCCTTTATCTGAAATATAATTGGGAGGATTGTCGATGATCTCCAGCAAAACAAAGCAGTGGTAGATCTCAACTTGCCACATGAAACAACATTTTCTTCATAATTTGCTCTTATGATCACATATGTGAATCCACCAACATCAAAAATAATTCAAGAGCTATGGATCCAAACTCTGTGCTTGTGATCAACAAGCTAACTTGGCAGCCCCTTTCAAACTAATTATGAATCCTATATTTTAAAAGTTGGTGATAATAATAACCTTAGTAGACAGGTAAGATAGCAGATACAGTGCAGCAGTGATGGCCATCTCTTCTTTGGTTGCTTGTTCCAATCCGTTGTTGCTATTATATCCTGCTTTTCTCCCATATTTGGAACTCATAGGTTACAACTTGCCCACTCTTCCCTATTGTTACAGGACAGAGCTATGTACACTACATAATTTGTCCTGGATCCCCTAAACTAGCCTACTGCCTCTGGTGTTACATTTTTGGATTGAAATTCCACAACCACTCAATGTCCTCTAATGATCCTGGGAGTCCAAAAAGTTGTGATCCAAACGTAGCTTCTCCATACCCTGCAGAGACCACCATCCCATTGCCAATGGAAGAAAAATACAACTAGCAGTCTGCCACCTTCTGTATGTGTGGAGTGGTCAGAGTAACCATCTGGTCATTTCACAAATGTCTAAGGCCAGCCCTAAACTCTGGAGACAGACTGCCTTATGATACAAACATTTGCCATATGAAGGAGTGTCGAGATTTACCAGAGATGCAATTTATATTGTTCTTGCAGCTGCAAGGCTTACCCATGTGTAGAAGGGCCTTGGAATAAATGGACAATGACAGAACTTCCTGACTGTAAAAACTGTTCAACAGTGGAACTCTCTGCCTCAGAGAGTGATGGAAACTCCTTCCTTGGAAATTTTTTAACAGAGGCTGGACGACCATCTGTCAGGGATACTTTGTGCTTTCCTACATGGCAAGGTATTGGATTAGATAGCCCATGTGGTCTCTTCCAACGCTATGATTCTATGGGCCCTTCCAGACAGGTCCTATATCCCAGGATCTGATCCCAGGTTTTCTGCTTTAAACTGGATTATATGAGTCCGCACTGCAAGATAATCTGGGATAAACAGAAAACCTGGGAACATATCCTGGGATATAGGGCCTATCTGGAAGGACCTTATGACTGAAGTACACATTTGTGCTGGAGATACTGGCCTCATTTTATAATGACCCTGTCTGCTGTATTGTTGAACCATCCTATGCATCCTCTTTATTTTTTTTATTTTTTTAAACCATCTTTATTAGGAGTTTCACATTATAAAAAAGTAAAGAGAATTACACAGACAAACAATGTGTGGTCGTTCCCCAGTGTTGTTTCCACTGGGGACGTGGAGAAAAGATAAAAGTCCATGGAAGAAAGGGATAGAAAGAGTGGTAAAAAGAGTGATGCAAAGAAAGCTGTGTGCTGGACAAGTGAAGGTTTGGCGTTGATCCTATGCACCCTCTTTATATTGACCCTGTCTGCTGTATTGTCGAACCATCCTATGCATCCTCTTTATATTGACCCTGTCTGCTTATTGCCGAACCATCCTATGCATCCTCTTTATATTGACCCTGTCTGCTGTATTGCCGAACCATCCTATGCATCCTCTTTATATTGACCCTGTCTGCTTATTGCCGAACCATCCTATGCATCCTCTTTACATTGACCCTGTCTACTGTATTGTCGAACCATCGTATGCAGAAATCTGGAAGATGAAGGGTTTCCCGCATCTCCTGATTTTGGGTTAACTGTAGATTGCTCTATCTTGCTTTCCCATCTAATTTTGTCTCCACTCACTTAAGGCTCTTTTGTTACAAACATAGCCTCAATTTCCAGCTTAAGAACATGCCTTTTGATTTTGAATGTTTTGCATTAACATATTTTACTAATAACTTGCACGCAAAGATCTGTTTTCCTCTGCTTGTGTGAGACAATAAGCGATTGCCATTCCGTTTTGTCTCCAATGAATGCATCCAGATGTTTGAAAGGAGTGGGGTTATATTAAATTTCTCAGATTTGAAGATGACGCTCCTAATGTTAAACCAGCGAACCATGTTATAAGAACTGGAGACTTGGTAGTATACTGGACAGGTTTGCCCATTGATGGAATGAGGAATCCTGACTCAGTCCAACCACTGACCGGATCATAAATCAGTTTAAGGGCTTTCTTGATTGAAGTGAATAGTTCACTGCAGGATCTCAATGCCAACAGCTTCTTGAATCTTACTCCCTTCTCTTACTCTTCTCTCCCATCCTAGAAACAATCTCCTTTTTCTAATTGCCGCCCTGTGATTCTCAAGCTGGCATCCACATTTTATGTGGGCTGAGGAATGTAGCAGATACGATTCTTGTAAGTGGAGAGAACAGTCTGCTTTGCACAAGGTTGTTGTGCTGTTAGCAGAAATCCACAATCTCTGTTAAACCAGCTGCCAAATGATGACTTCTCTTTCATCGGATAGACAGCCAACAGAGAGGGCCGTTGTTTTTTTAATCACAGGCCTTGAGAAATTGCATCAGGTAGAAAAGTAATCTACAAAGACTGTATACATGTACAAATCAAAAGAAAGCAAGAGGGAGAAGGCTACAACATTGTGTCACCTTTAAAACTAACCACTTTTCCATGAGCTTTCGCAGATGACAACCCATCTCCTTGAATGTATTTATGGAGTGCAATATTCAGAACTTGGAAAACACACGGACCATCCAGTCTAACCAGGGCCGTAGCCAGGATTTTGTTTCGGAGGGGGCTGAGTTTGGTTCAGGGGGGGCTGAGACTGGGTGGAAGAGGATCTACCCTAGCAAATCTTTTGTATTGTTATCCCAATAACCCCATTAATGTGGGATATAATGAGCATGGTGATCAGATCATGATATGAATAAACATAACAGTTTCAATAATGTACCAGTAAGACCTTTTCGCGGACCACCCTGAGAATTTCGGGGGGGGAGGCTGAAGCCCCCTTAGCCCCCCCTGGCTACATGCCTGAGTCTAACCCTCTGCCATGCAGGAAGTCACCTTCAAAGCTCTCCTGACAGATGGCCATCTAGCCTCTACTTAAAAACATCTGGAGAACGAGACTCCACCACCCTGTGAGGCAGCATATACCACTGTCAAACCGCTGAGCTCTTATCTAGCAGGCAGTTCTTCCTAATTTTTAGATGAAATCTCTTTTCCTGTAGTTCGAACCCATTTATGCTTGATAAAGAACATATAAAGATTGCAGTAGTTCGCCTTTGCCAAAGCCTAATGGGAAAAACAAGTTTGAATCCCTTTGTTTCCTTCCCTCCATTGAGTTAATTCAGTGCAAACTATGTTTGCACTTGGCACTCAGTTTTCAGCAATGGAAGCAAGCTGAGGACAAAAGGGGAAAGAAACTAGAACTTTTTAAAACAGTTGAAAAAGTAGGTAGGATATCAGAGAATTAATTGGGACTGATCCTGTTAAATGAAGAGCCTTCGGTGGCACAGTGGGTTAAACCACTGAGCTTCTGAACTTGCTGACTGAAAGTATGCAGTACTCGTACTATGTACTGTTAAGAGGGTGTAAGTCGGTTTCTTTTATGAATTTCAATCATGATCTTATTCTGTTAATAAAACTATTTATACCTAACGCTTGATTTTCAAGTTTTTATGAAAAATCCCGTATTTTTAGGGAAATGTCCCTTATTTCTTATATCAAAAAGTGGCAACCCTACTCCTAACATTCCCAGTCAGCATGCCAGTGGTCATCGATAATAGGGGTTGAAGCTGAGGTTAGGAATGGTTACATTAAAAGCACTGTTAAATCAGGTAGAATCCTAAAATTTGATGGTCACATCATCAAAATGGTAAATACCCATGGAGGCCTTTACTCTTTTTCGCCCTTCTATACTTGCTTGAAAGCTATCAAGGTTCCCCTTCTCAGACACCAAATTTAATGCCCTTTATCGTGTCTTGTAAGCTATATTCTCTGCAGCACGGAAAGATCAAAATATACTTTCTTAGCACTTTAAATGTGCAGTGTCCTTCCTCCTCACTGGTAAAATCTCTGCAATAACACACTAGCAGGGGAGTGCTACAGAAAGCTTTATGTGCCACAGATAATAAATCTCTTGTGATTGCCTGCATGTGTACGTGCCGCAAAGTCACAAGAAGCCTCCTGCAAGCAGATGTATAGACAGGAGCACTTTGTACACATGGAGCAGATTTCTGGGTGCTGATTTTGATTCTTCAAAACTCATGTGGAAAAAAAACCACTTGCAGCCCACACTCTTTCTGTAATGATAATCAGGTTTCCCTGGCTTGCCATCCAGATTACTTGACAAGATGAAGATAGATAGCCAGTCCTTGCCATTTGGCATTCATATTCTGTTTCATTGGATGGAGCCTCATGATGCTCAGTTTTGGCTTGATCTTGGTGTGGGAGCTGAGGCAGGCCTCCATCTTCGTGCACTGCTGAGACAATGCCAGAACAGTACACTTCTAAGGCAAGGATTTAACCAGTGTCCTGGGGCTGAATATTGATATGGGAAAGAGATGCAATATTGTTTTCTTCAGGTGCTCACACCAATGATTGACAAGTTAGAACCGCCCTGAGTACGTTCGAGGAGATAGGTGCAGGATACAAATAAAGTATTATTATTTGATACATAACAAGATTAGTACACAGCAAACAAGATCACTATCCTGGCTTTTGTATTTGATCACACATCTGAGACTTCCTAAGTGTCTAGAACTGTGTCATGTTTCGGCGGTGTACAGGTCCCAGTAGGATGGCTTTTTGCAGCTAACAGATGGTGATTTTGTCAGTGCAGATTGTTTTTTAAGTACTGACCAAGGTCTTTAGGCACTGCACCCAGTGTGCCAATCACCACTGGTACCACCTTTACTGGCTTGTGCCAGAGTCTTTGCAGTTCTATCTTTAAATCCTCATATCATGTCAGCTTTTCCAGTTGTTTCTCGACAATTCTGCTGTCACCTAGGATTACAACATTGACAATCCATACTTGTTTTTCCCCCACAATCTTGAGGTCAGGAGTATTGTGCTCCAGAACTCTGTCACTCTGAATTCGGAAGTCCCAGAGTAGTTTGACCTGTTCATTTTCCGTAACTTTTTCAGGATTGTGATCACACCAGTTCTTTGTCACAGGCAGATGGTATTATGATTATTAACAATCAAATCATAAAGTTGGAAGAGACCCCAAGGGCCATCCAATCCAACTCCATTCTTCCATGCAAGAACACCAAAAACACTCCCGACCTGTATCTATCCAACCTTTGCTTAACTTCTTACAACTACAGTGATCCCTCCAAATCCATTAGTGTGATGGGCGTAAGATTCCTGTGGAAGTGCAATAATGACAAATTTAGGCTTAATGAGATATATGGAATGACGACGATGCGATGGAAACTGATTTCAACATGACGCTGAGACTGCAGTTGTATGTTTTTAATTGTTAATTTGTTATTATATGGTTTGGGGGGGGGTGCCTTGTTGCTTGTGTTGTATTGAGGGCAGAGACTGCCTGTGTAAACCGTCCCGAGTCGCCTTTGGGCTGAGAGGGGCGGTATAGAAACGTGACAAATAAATAAATAAATTTTAAAAACTACTTTTTTAACGCAAGAGAAAACCTCACTAGGGATCCCTAGATGCTTCAACATGACTCTGGTCAATTTCCAGTTGAACTTGACCATAGAGTCACACTGGAAAATCTGGAGAGAACATTTACATTAAATCTATGAATAATCAAATCCACAAAAGTCAAATCTGTAAATGTGGAGGTTGTACTGTGACTCTGTTTTTGACTCAACTTAATGCCACCTGGTAGCAGAGTGGGTTAAACCTCTGAGCAGCTGAACTTGCTGACAGAAAGATTGGCAGTTCAAATCCGGCGAGCAGGGTGGGCTTCCACTGATAGCCCTAGCTGCTGCCAGCCTAGCAGTTGGAAACCATGCAAATGTGAGTAGATCAATAGGTACTGCTTCTGCTGGAAGGTAACAGCACTCCATGCAGGCCACATGAACTTGGAGGTGACTGCAGACAATGCTGGCCCTTCGGCTTAGAAATTGAGATGAGCACCACCCCCCAGAGTTGGACACCGCTAGACTTAATCTCAGGGAAAACCTTTACCTTTAACTATTGCCTAAGGGGTCATTTATTCGCTGGGAGTTTGTTGGTGTCTTATTTGTGCATCAATTTTCTGGCACAAGTAAATGGATATGTGTGGCTGATACAAAGTTGCCATTTGTAAAAGTTTTTAAAACTGAAGTTACACATGCGGTGCCATTGATTGCATAGTTGGACATAGCTGCACATTGCACATCAATACACAACATGGATTTGGTTGTACAGAGTTTGAGGTGGCATAGTGCAATGAAGTCACAACTCAAATATCATGAGGTTACACCATGTTTCCTAATTGCAGGATCTTGGCACTGCCATTAATTGCATTTCTTAAAGTAAATTATTACATTACTTGTTCATTTTGTATTGAAGGGAATTATAGGATTGACAAGACAGTCCTAAAAGAATGTCAAAAAGCTTGAAAATTCTTTTCAAAATGTCTTTGAAAAAGTCATTGAAAGATAACTTTAAAAAGTACTTGGAAAATGTTACTATGCTAATAGCATAACCACATCCCACTCATGCTACCGTTGGAAATATGATTTACTTACATTCTTATTGCAGAAACAAAAGACAGGCTCACTGCAGGTAATTATGTTACTTCTTAAAACTGCAGGTTTATGCAAAGAAGCAGCTTTGCTGCAGCTCGCAATTGTGGGAGATATATGAGAAACTAGTCCAAAAAGACCAGACACTTTTGTCTTGGAATTGGGGCTGTGCAAAGCACCTTCGGCTTTGTTTGGATTCAAGACCAGTTTTGACCAGGTTGATTGCGGGCCGATCTATTCCAAAACAAATCCTGCATCCAAATCAAGATTTGGGAATCTAGATTAGCTGTTTTCCCATATTGACCTGCATTAGGAAATCCCAAAAAATACATTTTTTAACATATCTAGTACACATGATATGGAGTTTGCTTCCCCCTCCTTGAAAAACAGCTATTGAATGCTCTACTTTGGCAAATCATGCAGCTTTTGGCTCACCACTGTCCTCCTGGAGTATCAGTCAGCTAAATCTGTTAAAATTTAATCAAGGCACCTATTATTATTGTTATTATTATTGATAATAAAACCCACCTTACTTGAAAAGAGAGCGCTTTTTATTTTACCAAATATGAGGAGATGAAAGAGGATGCTTTTTTACCAATTCAATTGGTAAGATTCGCCCATGAATTAAAAGGAAATGGAAAAGTAGGAGAGAGAACCTCTTATTACAAGTCTTTCATGATCTGCTACTAACATAGGAGATAATCGAATATATATCATTTGCAGGCCCATAGCCAGAAAACTTTATTTTTAGCGAACCGTGAAGAGTAAGTCCATAACACAAAACTATTTAAATTCTATGACTCATTCTATATTTTTATATAGACTTACCGGTAATTAAATCAAATTTCTATTTTAGCTACAAAGTTTCAAGTCTAAATATGGGAAAATGTATCTTAATTGGCAATTTAGTGGTTACAAAAGAATATCACAACATTTGTTGGAAACACTTGAAAACTGTGTCAATACAATGTGTTGTTGAAGGCTTTCATGGGCTGAATCACTGGGCTACTGGATTCCCCCAGGCAGGTAGCAGCCAGGCTTTGAAGCTACAAGGCCATTCAATGCTAATCAAGGTGGCCAAGTTCAACATTCACACTTGCTGCAAGCCAGACAAGAGTTCTTTCTCTCACTCTGGACATTCCACATATAAACCTCATTTGCCTAGGTTCCAACAGATCTCACAACCTCTAAGGATGCCTACCATTGATGTGGGTGAAACGTCAGGAGAGAATGCTTCTGGAACATGGCCATGCAGCCTGGAAAACTCACAGCAATACACTTTGGCAGAACTCAGGCTCCCTCAATAAACTTCAGTGGACATTCAAGATGCAAGTCCAGTCTGTCTTTCTTGCCCCATTGTGCTCCTTATGTATGTTTTCAAGGTGACTTTTCATTTGCAATGTTGCAGAAATTTGAAGAAGTTTCTTCACGTACAGAAATAACTGTCCATCACAGACAATATACGGTATGCTTCCGGTGAATTTGATGGTTTTTCTGCAGGTGCAATCTTTTTCCATTTTCTACACCACAGGTCTGGAGGAACTCTTAATTTTTGCTTCTCGTAGTCTAAGGGCACTTCCAGGCAGCACTAAATCATGGGTTTTAGTGAGCGGCAAAAAAATCCAGGGACTTGAGGAGAAGTCCATATACAGATTTGTTGTCCCGGTATTTCTGCCTCTGTAGTCCAGACTTGATGCTTTGTTCCAAGATTTAGAGGCTCCCAAGGTGGCTGCCGCAGGACTTCTGCTAGAAATGGCAGGGTTTTTTTTAAAACCCCGCAAGATGTGGATATGCAGAGATTTGGTTATGCGGATCACTGCAAAAGTTTTGTTCTATGTGCAGGCCATAGAAACTGTGCCCTCCACATCTGTATACCTTAATAAAGCGGAATGTTTGTATGTGTGCGGAGGGCGAAAGGGAGGAAGGACGCATATGTGGCAGTGTTCTGATTGCCAGCCAATTTCACAGGCCACAGCGACCAGTGCGGGTGATGGACCTGCACCAAACTTGGTACACATAACCCCCCTAACCCGCTTTACGTCCTGGTGGGGTTCGGGGGACATGACCCACAGATTATGGGATTTGTAGTACTTTCAAACACTTTGGTTCCCACAGACCACTAGGCCAACAAAAAGGACCAATACAGACCACACTTGGCACACAGCTCCCACTACCCACTCTACGTCCTGGTGCAGTTTGGAGAAGGGTGGACCATGGATGATGGGACTTGCAGTACCTCTACTCACTTCCCAAGTCCGCTGCAACCCTCATCCAATTACTGATTGAGACCAAACTTGGTATACATAACCCCCATGACTGCCTTCACGTCCTGGTAAGGCTTGGGGGAGGACTGACAATGGATGATGGGCTTTGTAGTACTTTCACACCCCTCTGCTCCCACAGACCACTGCGGCCCCCAACAAACACCGATAAAGACCACACTTGGCACACAGAGCCCCAGTGACCCACTCTACATCCTACTGAGGTTTGGAGGGGGGGTGGAACATGGATGATGGGACTTGCAGTACCTTCCCTCACTTTCCAAGACTGCTACAAACCTAATCCTATGACTGATCAACACCAAACCTGCCACACAGAGCCCTCATGACCCACTCTACATCCTGGTGCAGTTTGGAGAAGGGTGGACCATGGATGATGGGACTTGAAGTACCTCTACTCACTTCCCAAGTCCGCCGCGACCCTCATCCAATTACTGATCGAGACCACACTTGGCACACACAACCCCCATGACTGCCTTCATGTCCTGGTGAGGTTCGGGGGAGGACTGACAATGGATGATGGGATTTGTAGTACTTTCACACCCCTCTGTTCCCACAGACCACTGTGGCCCCCAAC
>JARBWK010000002.1:47895855-47926724 GCA_030556195.1 Anolis apletophallus | reverse complement strand
ATCAACAATGGAAACACATAGTAATTGATCATCTGTCCCATTAGTGTTGATTGACCTACCAAATATTTTTTAAAAACTATTCATAAATGTGGAACCAATATATGGTTTCACACCTTTCTTTTGTGAGGATGTTGATATTGCCATTACAGATGTAATAGCAAGCTTTTCCAGGTCTCATTGTTATCTTGGTTCACCAGTATGAGTCACGTGAACATAGAAAGTAACTAGATGTTCAACATATTATGGTAGATACGTTAATGCTAAAAGGTGTGGGAGAGCTCAGGACGTTTGACCAGAGGCACACTCATTCATTTGGAGAAGTTTAGTCTTTCTTTTTTAGTATAACATCGGCAGAGTAAAAACACAATGGATGGCCGAGGTATAGGATAACTTGCTTTCAAAAGATACAGGCAGAGCTTAAAAGCTTACTTAATGATTGATCACAGGACCTCCTTTTAAAACATGCAAAGAAATACACATTCAGTACTACAGAAAACACAAGACTCTACATCAACTGGTTGATGTAATTAAAACAGTTTACTCACAAAAGCTTGTGTAAAGGGATCACACAGGTACAGCTTACCTTCATTGAAGATAATCAAAAAGGTATAATCTAAAGATAGGTGGTAAAATGATAGATTTCTCTAGCTTGAGTGTAGGCCTAAGAACAGGCCATGCGGCATTCAATCTACATGCTGGAAGGGATGATGGTCACTTTTCTAAGGAACTTCTCCTGAGACAACTACCCGGGGGGCAGCACCTCTCTTTTATATTATAACCTTTTGACTTTAAAGGACTACCTGCGTGACTTGAACATGATCATTTTCTGGAAGATGCCCGAAGCCCCAAGCAAATGTTAGTTGAGTGTACCAAAAAGGAACAGGAAAGGAAGTGAGGTAACACAGAAACATGGAGATAAGAGAACTATTTCAATGTGCATGCAAGATTGCTAGTTTTCCAACACATTAACTAGGTGTTGTTTTATACCAAACAATTAGCACTACGATCCTGTTTTAAGTGCTATGGCTGCATCCCATAGATCCCTGGGATTTGTAATATGGTAAAATACTAGATATTTCTGGCTGAAATACCCCTCCACAAACTTCAGATCTCAGGATTTCATAGAATCAAAACATGGCAGTTAACAATGGAATGCTAAAGCTGTTGTTATTTAGTGTAAAACAACCCTGTTCGTTCTACTGAAATTGGTTACTTTGATGACTATCTGTAAGAAATCTTTAAAGAGTTTACAAATATATTACTTTTTGTTGTGTGCCTTAAAGTCGTTTTCAACTTACTACAACCGTAAGGTTATCACATGGTTTTCTTGGCAAGGTGTGTTCATAGGTGATTTGCCTTTGTCTCTCTCTCTCTCTCTCTGAGGTTTGTGTGTGTGTGTGTGTGTGTGTGTGTGTGTGTGTGTCAGGAGCAACTTGAGAAATTGCAAGTCAGTTCTGGCGTGAGGGAATTGGCTGTCTGCAAGGACGTTGCCCAGGGGATGCCAGGATGCTTTGATGATTTTACCATCCTTGTGGGAGGCTTCTCTCGCATGGGGAGCTAGAGCTGACAGAGGGAGCTAATCTGCACTCTCCCTGGATTTGAACCTGCGACCTGTCAACCTTCAGTCCTGCCGGCACAAGAGTTTAACCCATTGCAGCACTGGGGGCTCCTCTCTGAGGTTGAAATAATATGATATGTTCAAAAACATCAAGTACAGTGTCCATGACTGAGCAGTAATTCAAACACTAGTCTCCATAGTCCTACTTCAACATTTAAACCATTACATCATGCTGGCTCACACACCTTGCTAGCTAGTATTGCAGTACTAGTAACCTACTACCTCTGTAGTCACACTCTTAAAATATTGTTTATTTTATCATTTGTTTAATGACTGTCTAGTTTACATGATACATACTCCTCATAAGGTAATTTATAAACAAATACATTCAAGCACATAAATAACACAAACAAAATAAAGACAGGAAATTGTAAGGAAATTGTAAGTAAAACAGCAAGCACTTAAATACAAGAACATCACAATAATCAAACTGCAGACTAAATGATTGGTAGTATTCTTTTAAAACCATCATTGAGGAGAAAATTCTAAATATAAGGGAACACCAATGAGGAGGCAGTTCTAATGAAGGTGACTACTGTTCATGGAACTCACCTGTCTAATAAGTTGTATTGGCTGGCTCAAGATAGATAGGTGGATAGATCGATAGACGGATGCATGGATAGAAAGATAGATATCTGGAGAGGTCTTGGTACCAATGGGAAATGTTAGTAAAACCTGTCAGGTCTCTTTATATGGAAAGCTTTTGGCATATTCATATTCTCAAGTAAATTGTTCTTAAATGCAACTAATAAAGATGTTGAACAGATGTTGAGTTGTGTCCTAGGCCAGGTGCTGTTTAACATCTTTCTTAATTACTTTGATGAAGGTTTAGGGGGCATGCTTATCAAGTTTACAGATGACACCAAATTAGGAGGGATGGCTCCAGAAGATAGGATCAGAATTCAAAATGACCTCAACAGATTGGAGAGCTGGGTCCAAACTAACAAAATGAATTTCAACAAGAAGAAATGTAGGATAGTTCACTTAGGCAGAAAAAATGAAATGCAAAGATACAGAATCAGTGTTGCTGGCTTGACAACAGTCCATGTGAAAAAGATCTTGGAGTGGACAACAAGTTGAACATGATTCAACAGTGTGAAGCAGTAGCTAAATAAGCCAATAGTGTTTTGGGCTGCATCAGAAGGAGTACAGTGTCTAGATTAAGGAAACTCATGGTGCCCCCTTATTCCACTTTGGTTAGACCTCACTTGGAATACTGTGCCCAATTCTGAGCACCACAATTTAAGGAAGATATTGACTAGCTGGAAGGTGTCCAAAGGACGATGACTAAAATGATCAAAGGTCTGGAGACCATGCCCTATAAGGAACACCTTAAAGAGCTGGGAATGTTTAGCCTGCAGAAGAGAAAGTTGAGAGGAGACATGATAACCATGTATAAATATGTGAAAGGCTGTCATAAGGAAAAGGGAGTAGGCTTGTTTTCTGCTGCCCTGGAGACTAGGATACGGAACAATGGCTTCAAACTACAGGAAAGGAGATTCCATCTGAACATTAGGAAGAATTTATTTACTGCGAGCTGTTCAGCAGTGCAACTCTCTACCTCAGAATGTGGTGGAAACTCCTTCCTTGGAGGCTTTTAAACCAATGATGGATGGCCATCTGTTGTGGGGCTTTGATTGTGCTTTTCCTGCATGGCAGAGGGTTGGACTACATGGCCCATGTGCTCTCTTCCAACTATATTATTCTGTGATTCTGTGCCATCAAGGTCACAGCACTTTATTTTAATGTCATCTTTTTCTCTTGGGTCTGGAAAAACTGTTGCATGTTTATAGGAATTGTCTTGAGTGAGTATTAACCTTCTTTTCCTAAGAATTTTAGAAACAAAAAAGCATGAAAAAAGAGCTGATGACCTGGAAACAATCTCAAATTAAGATATGTCAGGTTGATGAGGGCTCCTGAGGCATTTCAAACAGGAGTAGCTGAGATTCTTTCCTAAATGGAAAATGAATGCAGTGCAGAATGGACTTCTTCCATTTCTTTTTCTATCTTAACTTTTCCCACTCTGCTGAGTTACCTGGTAACATTGTCAGGCAGCACTACTCCCTTTAAGTATTTATGAGTTTATGCATGTTTTCAGAATGAAAACTGACAATGAGAGAAATGGTTTTATTTTGAGTTCATGGCTGGACTTAAGATGTCTAAATTGAATGGAATATATAAAAGGTGAACCATTCTGGCCATGAAGCAAAATGCCATATTTACCATATTTATATTCCACCTTTCTCATCCTGGAGGGAACTCAATGCGGCCTTACAACAGGCAGCAATTTAATACAACAAAATCTGTGATTAAAATACAACAAAATCTGGTTCACAGCCTAACAAAAAACTCTCTTTTTCTTAGTATCTGGTTTTTAGGGCTGTTTCTGGGTTTAATTGGGCCACTGATTCAGAAACTTGCACTGGATGAACCACATCAGCTCTAGTTTCTAAGATATGGTTATCATGATTTTCTATGATTGAGAAGATGGCAACTGGTATATGGCATAGATTCTATATCTCAAGAGCTAAAGCTGATAGAGGAAAACTGGTGCTATTCTTGGAATCAGAGGGTCAAATATACTCAGAAACAGGTCTAACAATTGAGTCACCAAATGTGTGTTGACCAGTGTTATTTGCTCTCTTAATAGTTGCTATGTTCAAGTGCTTTTCTTCAATTACTTAATAATTCAGATCTTCCTTTTATATTAAAGTAGCATTAGAATTTTTCCTTGTGTTTTTATGGCCATAGCAGAAAGAGATAAGATGACCTGTTCCAAAATAGGTGTTTTTTCATGTTGCAAGGAAATACTTTGTGTGTTTAGCGCATTGTACCGTGGCTGCCTTTGATGACACTTGAAAGCTCTGAGCAATTGCTTTAGTTTCTAGATTGTATTCTGCACTGTCAGCTAGCTTTTGGCATCACATCAATAAGACTGAGCACTTCAGCAAATAAACCAATTTCAGATTAGGCAGGATTCAGCAAGAATATGGAGGAGCCCATGGATCCTTGCCATGCCCAAACAATAATCCTCCCTTGAAGTGAGTGGTAGAAAGTTTGTAATGTAGAAACTCTTGCATGGCATGGCTGCATGGTTTAAATGGAGCCCTTTCCTTGCTGTCAGAAATGAGAAATGACAGTGCAGTCATCCCACCATATTCATGGTTTGGACTTTTGCAGATTTGATTACTTACAGATTTAATTAAATATGTTTTCGCTAGGTATATCTAGCACCACCAGTGTGACTCCAGATTCAATTTCCTCCAGTCATGCTGGAGCACCTAGAGATGTCTAGAGAGAACGCTTCTAGGTCCACCAATGCAATTCTATGGTCATCTTCCAGCAGAAGTTGAAGTCAGGCTGGAAGACCTAGAAATTCCTAGATAAATGCTCTCTTAGGTAGAAAAAAGCAAATTCTTTATACATGATTTTTCACTTTCACATGTGCTCTTAACACCACCAGTGTGGGGGACTGATTGTACCATTTTCTATGTAGTACTGAATTAATTTGATACTAATACTGAGTCTAAACCTATTCTTAGCATCACCCCATTGCATTAACTGCTGAATGATAAGACAATGCTTATATACATTCCATTAATTCAGTGGGTCTGCTCTGGTTGGGACAAGCAATTGAATTTATATTGCTTTTCCATAGGGATGTAAGCCCTTGTATTTTTTAATCCTTGCACTCAAGAACAAGGGGATTCCATACTGTTCCATAGCAGTCATAGTGTTCTAGCTACTGTTACAAATAATTTTGTGTAGTTCTTTGAGAAATATTTACACTTTGCTAAGTTGTTCGAGGTGTTAAGCTATGCAGAACTATGCACGCCTTTCTATGAGTAAAACTACCATTTTATTCATAGAAAATATGTTTCTTATGTAGGATAGCTTCATTTTATGTGCCAAAGAGTTTCTTAGTGTATGAAATCAATTTTCTGCATAGGAATCCTATTTTCTACACAGAAAAAGGCCTGTGTATTTCACAAAGTCCAAACAATTCACAGCTGCGCCGTTTCTTTTGGAAGGGTTTTCATGAATATTGGGAAATCTATCATTTTGCCAAGAAATTGATAATTATTAATATACTTTCAACTCCCTGCTTTTCTTTAGCTTGCTGCACAGTTTTGGAAATATCAGCATTCATCTAACATGTTAATGTCAAATAAAAATTTCAATATGTTATTGCAAATCATTTTAGTGGAAATTGTAAGATTTGTTATATTAGTCATTAGAAGTAATACACTACTTTTAAATTTTAAAATAACTTATTTTAAAATGGCAAAAACCCAATAAACCCTGCAACAAATTAACAAATTAAAATAGTATGAAATAAAAATGGATATCTTAATTAACTGCTGGCGTTATTATGATTAAATTAATGGCATTTAGAATTGTTGCTAATTTGGATTAATTATAAGCAATAAACGAATGTTTAAAGAATTCTAAACTTTGTTAAGTGACTAAACAATACTCTTAGGCCTCTTCCATGCAGCTGTATAACATTCTCATTGAACTGGATTATATGGCAGTGTGGACTCAGATAACCTAGACATTGTGGATTATCTGCCTTGATATTCTGGGTTATATGGCTGTGTGGAAGGGCTCTAAAGCGCCCCTTCTCCTCTGTTCTTGGATGCTAAACAGGGTCAGCTCTGGTTACTACTTGGATGAGAAACTGCCAATGTAACCCAGGTGCTGTAAACTGTAATTCAGAGGAAGAAACAAGCAACATCACTCTGAGGATTTCTTGTCTAAGAAAACCTTAGGAAGTGTACGGGGTCAACATAAGTCAACAGATGACTTGAAAGCATATACACACAAAGATAAGCTTTGTGAATTCTATATACAGTGTTCCCTCACTTATTGCTGGTTCCAGGATCTCCCGCAATAAGTGAAAAACCGTAATGTAGGGATACTCTGTTTATTTTAATATTTATACATTATTTTAGTAGTTATACTGTACACTATTTTAAGTCTTTATAAACATAAAATAAAGTGAAGGAAAAGAAGGAAGGAAAGGCCCTTCAAGGCTGGAGGGAGGGAGCACTGAGGAGGAAAAGTATCTTGGAGAGCAGCGGCAGCACAACACCACAAAACAGCAAAAATACCATGACATATATTTTAAATTCTTTTTTTTTGAAATCCTCAAAACAGCGAGTCTGCAATAAGCGAACCGCGAAGTAGCGAGGGAACACTGTAGTTCGAACCTGTAGTTTTGAAATTTGTGATCCTGTGGAGAAGCAACACAGTACTTCTACTTATAGTAGAGGCTACAGGTGACCAGCTGCTGGTTTGTTATTCAGTGATATTTTGTTAACCTCTGGTTCTTAATACATTTTTTTTCTTGGGGAACAATTCTATCCCTGGCATTAAGTATTCTTAACTAATGCTGGGATTCAGTCCAAAGAATTGCTTTTTACTTCAGATCAGCATTCAGGATATGTATCTCAAATTACTGCTGACAAAATGGACTCTAAATGCAAATCAATAAGCATTTTGTGCCTGAGCTATCTTAAGATGAGCTCTTGGGTGGGTGGGGGATGCGTAATATTAAATTCAGAGGCATGTGCTCCTGACTTTTGCATATTATGATACAAACTATTAAGGATTTAAAAGATGGATGGAATAGTATGGGGTAGATCACACACCCCAGCATGACTTGATTCAGACATGATTCCAAAATGATGCTTTTCTGTGCCATGAGTGAAAATACACACACACATACCTTTGCATTGAAGTACAAGACCTTCAATGCTGGATATAGCTATCCCTGCTTAAGTGCCTCAAGTGAAGAAGAACTCATTACCTTCTGAGAAAGATTCATGTTAGCATCACCCCTGTTATCTTTTATGTGTGGCTTTTGCATAGTTTATTTACATGTGATTTGCTAATGTGTGTGAATTGGGAAATGATGATTTGTGAATGCCATAATTTGTTCAGTTTTGATATACAGTACACTCCAGTATTCATGGGGGACACATTCCCAGACTTCCATGTGAATATTCAAAACCGCAGATGATAGAGAATCCTTTTAAAAATAAGTCCTTGTGTCTCTAGAATACCATGTGATTTAATCTCTGCTAAATTGTGGGTTCAGGGCCTGGCGTGCCTAGCTTCCAGAGGATCAGATGAGACACAGACAGATAGAAGATGAAATCAGAGGCATTTATTCTACTTGGCCAAAGGGGATGTCCGTGGAGTCCGCTCTCCCAAAGACTGACATACAGTACTTCAATGCAAACATACAGAAATATTTATAGCACTTTGACAGCTCTTGAAAACAACTCTTGATTGATCCAAAATGTAGCCAGCTAGCATCCATTCCCTGGTTAGTCTGAGGCTTTGTCTGTCATCATAGCTGGTTGACTCCAGTCGTGGTGGGACAGCACTATAGATGCGGAAACTTTCCATGATAAAAATGATCAACATTTGTGGCTCTTCTAAGGCCCCTTCTACACTACCATATAATCCATATTACCAAAGTAGATAATCCACATTATCTGCTTTGAACTGGATTATATGAGTCAAGACTGCCATATAATCCAGTTCAAAGCAGATAATCTGGATTTCATATGACAGTGTAGAAGGAGTCCTATTCACATGGTGTTGATGTTAATTGCCTTATGTAATGATTTGGAGCATTGGCCCAACTAGTTCAGATTTATTTTTTAAAAAAATTGCAGTGTGTTGTCGAAGGCTTTCATGGCCAGAATCACTGGGTTGCTGTGAGTTTTCCAGACTGTATGGCCATATTCCAGAAGCATTCTCTCCTGACGTTTTGCTCACATCTATGGCAGGTGTCCTCAGAAATTGAAGGGTCTGTTAGAAACTGGGCAAGTTTTGCATTAGTTGGTAGCTGCTCACTTATATTTCAGTAATGGGATTTCCTCATTTCTATCTGGAGATTGCAGGGAGTGAACCTGAAATGGTTCGTATGCAAAGGCCACGAGCTTCCAGTGAGCATGGTTACATTTAAACTGGGCCATTACATATTTTGCTGTCATTATCAATAGTTTTGAAAACTGACTAGTTGACACAGGTATCAGATGAATCCCTACTGTAGTTGAAAATGTAATGTGAAAGTGGCATTTCTTATAGCTGTTTCATGGTGAGCTCTATGTATGGCTTTTCACTATTATTATTAATAATAATAACTTTATTTATATCCCACCACTATCTCCCAAAAGGGACTTGGGGCAACTTCTAGAGCAGCACATGATGGTGCCACATCTATAAAAGTTTATTTTCCATGCTATAGAGCTATATTTTCCATGCTTCTGTAAAGCCAACTTATGGAAAACACGAGTCTGTGGTAAATAGCCCATCTTTGCAGGCAATAAGCAAGCTAGGCTGTGGCTGATGGGAGATGTAGTCTAACAATGTCCAGAGAACCAAAGATTCCCAGCCCTGGTTTAAATTATCTGCATGACTTTGGATGACAGTAGTGGAATCTTAGACTTGAGCCCGTGAAAACAGTCTAATGTACTTTGGTAAAACTACTCTACTTCTTGGCATTGGCTTCCAAGTGTAAAATGGGGATAATGAAATGGCAAAGAGGTGTGCTGATCTAATCAGATAATTGATCAAAGTAACTGTAAGAAGCATAAAGCCTTTCAAGGACATACAGACTATGGGCTGTCTGGTTTGCTCCTTGCCTCAGACAGAATGTTTATACAGCATTTTCTTTAATTTCTTATGAAACAATACATGGGCTGCTTTTAAAATGGAAAGCATATGAATTCTGACTGCACTTTGATTTTTTTTAAAAAAAAGAAAACAAGGCAGTGCATTTTTAGATTACCCTTAAAAGTTCCATTCGTTTTGTCAGAAGTTATCTATTGTTCACTATGAATGACAGGCTGTTCTAATCTGCCTTATAGAGTTGTTGGAAGGATGAAATGGGAGAATATTTTGAATACAATTCTTAGAATTTTTGGGGGAAAGGACCAATATCAGATATGCTGGTGGTAATTCGAGATGTATCACCACAACACGGTTTGATACCAATTTAACTACCATGGCTACACCCTATGGAACCCTGGGATGTATACGTAGTTTGCTTTAGTATTCAGAACCCACTAAAAGAAACCCTAAATAAAATAATTTGGGGGGAGGGTGTTTGCAGAGAATTTTGTGAATATCATGGAATCACAAATCCAAGATTCCATAGGATGAAGCCATGACAGGTAAAGAGGCATCAAAATGCTTTAATTGTGCAGTGTGGATAAACTCTTAAGGCCCCATCTTCACTGCCATATAATGAATGCAGATTAACTGGGTTGAACTTGATTATATGGCCGTGTAGACTCATATAATCCAGGTCAATGCAATTCAATCTGCATTACATGCAACTACACTGACCATTATAATACAGTTCGAACTGCTAAGTGGTTTTAAATGGGAGTGAGGGAGAATTGTCTGTATGAGAGTTTAGGCGTCTGTAGTGATCCCACACCTGGAAGGCTGGTAGAAAGCTTGAAAAGCTAGGCCCAAAAACCTCGGCAGCCATCTTAGTGGGATGTTATGGTGGCGTCTATTTTGAGTTTCCCATTTCCCATAGGGGGCCTGGCTAAGTGCAGCCTGGAGGGAAAAGAGGGAAGTAGGATTGGCTGAAGAAAAGGGGGCGGAGCCTAACTTGGGAGGATGCATTTTGAAATTTGACAACAGATTGAAATGGGGTTTTGAAGAATTAAGAAGCAAACTGAGTTTGGGAAGAAGAGAAGGGTCTGGGTTAGTGGTAGTTAAAAAGAATAGGCCTGTAAGTAAACAGGTGGCTGGCAGGGATAGCTGACTAATAGAAGTCTACAGTTATCAGGATAGATAAAGGGATAGATTTCTAGTTAGATAGATCCAAAGTTTGGACTATATGTAGCAGTGGCAAAGTTTATTAGGAAGAGAGAAAGTTCCTGTCAGTAAACTATTGAATAGCCGTGAAAGTAGTTGTACTTAGTATCAAGGATTTGTACTGTTTAAAGTAAACACACGCATTCATCCCAAGATCTCTTGAAACCATAAAGCTTGTTAACTGTTCTTGAAAGTTCTTTCAAAATAAACTTTATTTTGTTTGTTCAAACAACTGCCTCAGTGTGCCTCAGTCAAAGAGAATTTAGGCTAGTTCCTACAGTATTCCAGAGTCCAAAGGTGGCAGCAAACCTTATTTGAAGAAGAAATCAGTTTTCCTCCAGTGAGCCAAAGGGTTTATTTTGTTAATAACTGTGGTGGTGGCCAGTGGATTTTCAAAGGTGTTTCGGCCAGTAGAGTGTTCCAGCTCAGCGCAGGTTTAAATCCTCAGGTAATTAATACACTTATCTTTATATTGGTGGCAGCAGTTTTGATCCATTGCGGTTTTATCAAAGACATTTCCCCTGATAAACCCCTTATCTTTATAGTGCCCAACTCCCATAATTCCTTCTCATTGATCACACTGGATGGGGCTAATATAATGTGTAGTCCAAAAATATTTGGAAGGCAATTCATTCCTTCTGTTTTAAAAGAAGAGGGCAGTCTTCTTACATTTAATATTTTAAAAGTCGAGAACCTCCCATTTTCTCTTCTACGTTAGGGTCAGGTCAAGGGTAATGTGGTAGCAGATATGGAATTAAAGCACTTTTTTGCTAGCATGTATTGTTGAAATAAAAGCTTATTTTTGCTGGAAAAATTAATTATTGAGTATCGCAACGCTTTATAAGATATTTATATATCCTCCTGAGCCCTGTCTGTTTCTGTATCAGAGTGCTATCTGGAGAGCAGTTCAAGCGAGATAACTCCTCAGCTTCACTTCCTGGTTATTTCTCTGCTGAACGGTATGAAGACAACACACCCTTTAAAACAAAGAGAGAGCTGAGCCAGGGAATGTATCAATATTAAATTACTGTGGTTTTACTCTTCGGAGTATGATGACCTGAATTTGCACATGTAATACTCTCCCTTTCTTGCTGCGTCCTTTTGTGTATTAAATCTTAAAAGTATAGATTGTTATGGGACCAAATTACATGTTGCAGAGTGCAAAAAGTTTTTTTCAAAGAAAATTATGGGTTACCATTTTTCAGTATAAAGTTCCATTGCTTGCTACCAGTTTTTAAAAATACCCAGTTAATTACTGATTGCATTGTTTGTCATTTGGTCATTTCTTCTTTTGAAAGACAATCTTGCCTAAACAACCCCAGGTCTCGGTGGTGGCCAGGGGAACTTTTGCATAATTAAAACTTGTGCACCAGTTGCATCTGAACCTTGGGAAGTCAGACTTGGCCATGGTGGCCCAAGCTCTTATTACATTCCATATAGACTACTGAATCGTGCTCTACATGAGGTTGCATTTGAAGACTGTTTGGAAGCTTCAGTAGGTCCAATGCCCTTGGCCAGATTGCTCACTAGTGCGCTACAGAGAGAGGACACTCTCCTGTTGCGCCAGCTCCACTGGCTGCAAGTCTGCTACCAAGCACAATTCAAAGTGCTGGCTTTAGCCTATACAGCCCTAAACCGTTCCGACCCAGCTTACCTGTTCATACGTATATCTCCCTCTGAACTACCTCCGAGATTAAGATCGTCTGGGGAGGCCCTGCTTTAGGTCCCGCCTTCTTCGCAGGTGTGACTGACAGAGATGAGAAACAGGGCCTTCTTAGTGGTGACCCCTTGACTGTGGAATTGCCACCCCAGTGTCATTAGATGAGCCCCCTCCCTCCTGACCTTTAGAAGGAAAGTGAAAACATGATTTTGTGATCAAGCCTTCGGAGAATAGTGTATGTAATAACAGATATGGAATATGTGCAATGGCCCTGGACTACAATTATGGATGGCATGGTTTTAATAGTGAATGTAATGTTTTAAAATGTTTCACATGTATTAATTTTAATTTAATGTTTATTGGAATTGTATCTTGCTCTAAGGCATTGGATATTTGCCTACATGTAAGCCGCCTTGAGTCCCCTTCAGGATTGAGAAAGGCATGGTAAATAAATAAATAGAGTAAATAAATAAATTAGAAAAACACACAGAGCAGTGGAAACAATGACCCGGACACCGCTTTTGAGAAAATAAGATGTAAATATTATTTGATACATGAACGGGTTACATTACTGCTTAGTACCCCTGCACTATGTATGCCAGTAATGTTGTAAATTATTATACCAGCCATCAGTATCCATAGATTCCGCATTCACAGAGTCATCATCAATGGCTTTAAAATATCTCCCCCAACCTCCTTTGATTTTTCCATTTCATATAAAATACTTCTTTACTCCATCATTGTATATAATGGGACTTGACTGTCCATGGATTTTGATATCAGTAGGGGTCCCAGAAGCAAACCCCAACAGATACCAAGGGCAATATAGGTGAAACTTGATTATTCTTTCCCCAAGCAGATGATACATAGAAGGAGAAGACAAAAAACCTATGTTATCTTCCACAATAAATGTTCTTGTGTACCCTTACTAGCATGTGGCAATACTCATCAGCATTCATAGTAGCATTCTGTACCTTTTCTGTTGTACCTTGCGTTGAAAGCGTGTACTGGATAGACAAAAAATAAACGCTGACATTTCTATTTAGAATTAGCTATACTATTGTGGGTCCAGCTAGAACATGATTACATCCTGGAGAATGGATGTTTATATACTTGTAGCAATATTAAATCCCACAATGCTGTATTCTTCCTTGCAGCAGATAATAGCTTGCCAAAAGCCCCTAGTGAACCTTGTTTGCCCACTGTAGAGGCAGGGTTGAACCCAATCTTTCAGTCTGGCTCATGCATTGTGCTTACTAGACTGTGCCAGCTGTCAACAGACTCCTGTATACGGCACATAAGCAGTTTACAAATTGGTTGGCGGCAGTTTACATTAGTAGTGTTTATTTTATTAGCTGAGAAACTGCTGTCTTGGGCTATTGGAGCCGTGCCCTTTTCCCTTCTAGCAAGCATTTCATTATTTTTTACAAGCAACAATATAACAACCATCTGGTTTATGCAACTATTTAGAAAATGACCTATGGTGCCCTTGTTTATCTCCCTCCTCCCCCTTTTGAGCAGTAATGCTCTAGCGGAGATGTATTAAGTTATGTAACTTTTATCTTAGAACTCTGTGCTTAATCTTTTCCATGAGAAGGGCTTGGGTTCAGACCCGCTTGCAAGACATGCCCTCTGATACATGTACCTTTACTCAGCTTGCTATGTATCTCTAGTGGTGATAATAATAATTTTATTTCTTACCCACTTCTCCTTGTGGTTCGAGGTGGGTTACAACATCACTAAAAACACATAAACATCTAAAACATTCTATAAAATATACATGTTAAAGCATATTTCTACAAAATGTATATTAAAATACACAGAACAAAAACTGAACATAAGACACAAGTTTAAAATTCGTGATTAAAATGGGCTGGGTAGGCCTGGGAGAAGACATAGGTTTCCATTGTGTTTTAAATTCCAACAGCTCATATAGCTGTCAGAGCTCGTCCAGCAGGTCATTCCAAAGTCTTGCGGCAGCCGTTGAAAAGGTCCTCTGAGTAGCAGTCCCCCAGAGGACCTAAGTTTTCAGAGCGGATTTTATTGGAGAAGGCAACCTGGACCCAAACCATGCAGGACTTTAAAGGTCAAAACCAACAGTTTCTTTATTTTCTTTTTCTTTGGAAATGCTTAATAAAATTGTTTGCAACCCCCCTCCCCCCAACACTTTGTGCTTTGTCTAGAAACTAATTGACAACTAGTAGACTTTAGGATAGATGTAATATGTTCACTCCTGGATGTTCCTGTAACCAATCTGGCTGCTGCATTTTGAACCAGTTGGAGTTTCTGAACTTGGTACAAGGGTAGTCCAATATAAAGAACATTGTAGAAGTCCAACCTTGAGGATACTAATGCATGCACTATCATATTTATGTCCTCCAAATCTAAGAAGGGGCACAGCTGTTGAATCAGCCAAAGCTGATAGTAAGCATTCCTGACTGTTGTATCAACTTGGGCTGACATTTGGGGTGATGGATCCAGGAGCACCCCCAAGCTGCAAACACAGTCTTTCAAGAGGAATGTAACCTCATCCAGTACTGGTTGACATACTTCCATCCCCAGACTAGCACTCTTGGTGGCAAGCACTTCTTTTTTTCTGGATTCAGTTTTAATTTGTTTTCCTCATCCAGCCCATTATGTCCTCCAGGCATTCATTCAGAGGAAAGACACTATTCTTAGCTAGAGCTGTTTTGGAAGGCATGGAGAACTATATTTGGGTGTCATCAGCATACTGATAGCATCCTGTCCCACGGCTCCAGATGATCTCTCCCACTGGTTTAATGTAAATATCAAAAACATTGGGAATAGAATGACACCTTGTGAAATGCTACATAACAGCTCATTTTTTGAGGAGCAGCTATCCACAAGCACCATCATCTGGAACCTGCCTGAGAGGTATGGCTGGAACTACTGCAGCACAAACCCCCTAGTTGTTTCAGAAGGTTGATGGTATTGAAAGCTGTTGAGAGATCTAGAAGCACCAACAGGGACATACACTCCTTGTCAGTATTAAGACAGAGATCATGTACTAAGGTAACCATAGCAGCCCCAACTCCATATCCTGTTCTGAAGCCGGTTTGAAATAAGTCAAGGAAGTGTATGCCATCCAAGACTGCCTGAAGTTGGAGGGCAACTGCTTTTTCAATCACTTTGTCCCAAAAGGGAAGGTTAGAGACTGGTCTGTAATTATTATGGTCCAGGAAATCCAGGGATTTTTCAGTAGCAGTCTAACTTCTACTTCCTCTAAATAGGATGGAAAATTCCACTCCCCGAGAGATGCAGAAATAATTTGTTTGTGATTGAATTACATCTCCTCCCTGGATGACCAGCCAAGAGGGGTGGGGATCAAGAAAGCAGGTTGTCCTCCTTACTTGACCCAGCAGGTTTTCTACATCCACAGTAACCATCAATTGAATCTGACCCAGTGTAATCCCACTTGGAGAGTTGTTGAACACCTTGTTAATGCATCTGCTCCAATGATTGTATCTAAGTCAGCTCTTATGTAAGAGATTTTATTTGCAAAATGGTTGTTAAAAACTTCACAGTGGGTCATTGAAGGTTCTAATAATGGTTTGGAGGGAGGATACCTGAGTTAAACCTCTCACTGCTCTAAACAGCTCCACGGATGTAAATCTGGAGACACAATGCATGCAGAGAACTGCACTGCCACCCTATAGGAGTAAAGGTTCCTTATTTATTTATTTATCACATTAAAGTCAACTTTTCCACAATCTGTGCTCTAGTTGTGGTCCTTCCCATTTCGTTTTGTGATAAAGGGAAAATGCTCTGATTTCAGATGTGGAAGCGTGAAGAAAGTTACTCCAGTTGGCAGAATTCTGCAGTCATATATGTGTTGCTGGGAGTATCTGGAAAAATGCTTAATAGGCCAGGCAGCTTCAGGCTGGCCCTCAAACAGTGTGCTTTCTAGAGTGGCCTGTCATATACTGAGGGGCTACAGTGGACTTCAGTAGCAGGCATTTTGTGTGCTGTGATTAGTTGTGGGTGGCTTTAAATAGCTATTTAAATCTCCCAGAACATTGTGGTAAATTCAGATTGTAGCTCCGAACTACTCAACACCATTTATTCTGCACTGGCATTCATACAGTCGCCTCTCTTTTACTTACTTATTTCCTCTTGAGTGAAAATTGTAGCTTGTTGTTCCACTGGCATACCACGCCTTTGGTCTGACTCAACACCCATGAATATAACAAGCTACAGGTTTGTCTTACTTCTTTGGAGCACAAACTTATAATATGCTATCTTAGATGTAATTTTTTACTGGTTTATGCCAAAAAGGAAGTAACTAATGAATCAGCTTGTGTAAGGGGGAGTGCCTTAGCAGAGGCTCCATCTGGTAACACTGATGAGAGCTCGTTCTTCAGTTTGGTGAAATGATATATCTTCTTTAGATGGCTGACAGAAGTATAAGATTAAAAATGCTCTGACTATCCTTGTTTTCTCAATTTATTCAGCCCCCAGCACCTGCCTCTGTGAGCTCTACATATTTAGGTATTATAGATGGGATGTTTTATGAGATACCTTCAAGTAAAAAAACTCCCAGAGGATCAACTATATATTTTACATAGTGGAAAATGTTCTTTAGTTTTTATCCAGTTTGGATCCCCAGATGTTATTGAACAACAACTCCCATCCACCTTGTGAACTGGGGGTAATGAGAACTGCAACCCAACAGCACTTGTGACTCTGAGGTTGGGGAATGTTAAAAGACATTTTAAAGTCAGACATCATACTCACAAGCCTTGTATCTAATTCCAAACCTCACTCTCTTGACTCAACAGAACAAACTGCAGCCTTTCAGATGTTACTGTTGTAGTTGAGCCTGAGGCTTCAGATACTGCTGATAGTATGGAGTTGGGTGGGGCTGAGTCTTTGGTTGCAAACAGTAGTGTGGAGATGGGTGGGGCTGTTTGTAGTCATAGTAAGGGCCCTAGGAGGGCAAAACGGCTTACTCGGGAGCAAAGTGAGGAGGATATGTTACAGTTTAAAAGGATTCGGAAAGTACTCACTCAACCCACTGATGATGAATCATTTGAGGGCTTTTCAGGAAATTATGGGAATGGGAGTAAGGGAGACTCTTCAGAGGAAGAGTCAGAAATGGACTGGACAAAAGTACAAGAAATACAGGCTGCGCAGAATCAAAAAGCAGTTATACCTTTTTGGGGTTCTCTGATGACAATTAGTAGCCTTCAGGCTATCCGGAGGATTGTTGGGGGGAGTTAAGTCTTGTCAGGAAATGGAGGACTTGGTAGGAAAACCAAGAGGCTGCAGCTGATGATAACACAGCAGCTGGAGTGGCTGAAGATGGGGCTTGTCCGATTCGGGTGGGTCTGATTTGGGAGAGTAATATCATGTGGGCTTTTTGGGGGCTTCACTTTGTGGTTAGCAAGGTGTTGCTGTGGGATTGGGCTTCTGTGTATCTTGTGATTCTTGTATCCTGAATGCTGCTTAACGTGAGTTTGGAAATTGCATTGCCATCCTGGAGTGGCATGCTGCTCTGTATGGGGATTATGGGAGGCTTATTTGTGGGTTACATTGTATTGCTTTTGTACACTAGTTGCTGCTGCCGTTCCACGTTTGGCATGGTTTGCTGCTCTTCAAGTTGCTGTGAGTGAGAGAGGCTGCTTCGTCTGCAAGAACGGGATACAGTATGGGAGGGGGTGAAAGGTTGGGACTATTTGGGGATTATGGTGTACATTGTCCCCATGCATTAGCTCCTGGTTGGTTACTGATTTGGATTGGCTTCTCGTGTTGCTGCTTGCCTTCTCCCTCGATCCGGCTTGGAATTCCTGACTGCTGCTTGCTGACTGATGCTTTGGACTGCCCACCTGTGACGACTTCGGACCCCATTGATGACTCTTCCAGTTCCTGCTTTGTTGTGTGCCTTTTCTGTTCTTTGCATTTTGCATTCTTGCTCTGGGCTTTTTTTGCAGGCATTTGTTTTTCTGCCAGTTAGGCTTGTTTTTTGTGTTCTCATCCACTGACTGCTAAGTGTTTGTTTTGTTTTGGTGCCTTTGAAGGCCAGAGACTCTCTGAGCAATACATTTTGTTTTGAAACTACTTGGTCTGGCCCTTTAAGGAGCGTCTGTTGCGACAGTTACAATATCACAACTCCCATCAGCTCTAAACATTATGTCTAATTACGATGAATATAGGAGTTGTGGTCTAGCACAGGAGTGAGCAATTATTTTTTCCAAGGGGCCACACGAGAGCCAAAAAATATTATGGAGATCTTTTGTATCATTATTCCAATACCCCCATGTATATGGGATATATTGAGCATGGTATATCAGATAATGATTTGAATAAGCATAACAATTTAAATAATGTACCAGTAAGGCCTTCTCGTGGACCACCCTGAGAATTTGAAGGGGGGGAGCTGAGTCCCTCCAGCCCCCCAGCTACATGCCTGTGGTGGGCCACATAAAATGACATGACTGGCCAGATTTGGCCCACGGGCCTTGACACATGTGCTGTCATTATTACAGATCATACGAGTTGGTATGGACTACACATGAGTTCAGAGATGAAAGTGGATTGTGTGCTTTTCTGAAATTACCTAAATGTTCCATAGAATTGTATTGATAGTGAATAATGAGGTTGGCAAGTTCTTCTGGAAAACAATAATGTCTAGCTGGTGCTCCATATCTGTCAATTCACGTAACATGTCTCATTAAAATCTAATAAGAATCTAGTCTTGATGCCTTGTAACATAACAGTAATCTCCGAATGCTGAGTTCAGATATTGCTAGCAACCGAGAACCTATGGCTTTATTGAAAAAGAAAGTTTGTTTTCCTGATTTTGGGTTATAAGCCCAGAATTGAATTGTGAACATCTCTTTACAGAGCTACAATTGAAAAAAAATGTCCTTTCTCTTCTGACAACATTTAAAATAGATTTTCAGGAGGATGACATGATATATTCTCCTTTTCATCCATCAAGATCCACAAGGCGACTTTAAATAATATAAAGTTAGTACAGTTAGAAACATAATAAGGCAACAGTATTGAAGGGAAGAGAATTCCACAATTTAGATATCAGACCAAATTCCTTTTGCAGTAAAGCTAAAAAGTGATGAAAGTAAGAACTGTGTTGAACTATACTGGTAACATTGTGGTCTATAATTATAGAGTTATGGCCCTTTTTCAGGTAAGCAAATATTATATTCTTGCTCTCCTAAGTATACAATTGAGGGGAAGCTAGAAAGATTAATGCTGTAATGTGCCAAGATAAATGAGACGCCTGAGAAGAAGAAGTCTATGGGGCCTTTAGAATTAATGTTGTACTCTTTCTTTTGTACGTGTACATTTTCTGAAAACTGAGCTGCCACTACAACAAGAAGCAAAGCTTTAAAAAAGAATTCTTCAAGCTGTGAAGTTATCAAAAGCAATATAGTTATGTATATTATTGCTTGCCCTTAGATCTTCAAATACATTCAGTAGCTTTTGTACAGGACAAAAAAAGTTGTTATTCACTGTGGGGTTATCAATGTTATTTAAATTTAACTGTGATCAGGAATCGTTATGTCAACTGTTTAATAGGATTTGTAGTAGTCACATTGCTGCCATTTGGGATGTCTTGAAGTGGAGATTGTTCAGCAGATATCATTATTTTTAGTAATGAGCACTGTTGGCTTGCTTATACCAGGTGTAGCAACTCAGTAAAATAACATGAAATGGTATGGAACAATGTTGCAATGACATTCTTCATTACACCCCATTGTTTGTTTGTTTTTGTCCTTTATTTCTTCTATGTCTTGTGTTATCTTCTTTTAGGGCTCATGATGTTTGCATTTTCCCTATAATCCCTTGACACCATTCATATGCCTTTTATCAATGTGTGTAAGTAATCAAAGAGTCTGGAATATAAGAGGGTTTATATTTATATTGTAAATGCCAATTTATTTATTTTTAGAACCTTATGGAAATACCAACTCACAAGAGACTGCAGTGGTTAAGTGGAAATAACTGTGATGAATGTTTTATATACATGTTTGTGTATTAAGGTTAGAAATCTGAATGATTCATAGATGTGTGGGAGGATTTTTGTTACCAAGGTTTTGACCTATTTTAATTATTCCTAGACCTTTGTTGTGCTGTGCACTCCTATTCTGCTTTAACTGTTGTTTCAGACATACCATGTGAATGGTGGCATTAAAAGTTTCCAAACAAACACGCATATTTCTTTTCCATTCCAATATAGTTATATTGAATAACCTGTATTATATAGAATTTTTCACTGGAGGCCTTGAGAAGTCATTTAACTTTATTCTGTCTTAAATCCATTCTTGTGTTTTGACACTTGCTGAGCATGCCTAATGGTCAGAGATTATGGGAACCATATTTGAAATGTGGTTCACCCTTGAACCCTGCGGTACACAGTTTAAAAATGACTGTTTAAAAACTGTCCAGTTGCAGCAAGAATAATCATATTACTTTTCTTCATCTGCATTTCAGAATTATCAATGAGGGAACTCAAGAGAAGGGCAAAACCACATCTGACACAGAAAAATCATGTTCTGTGCCACTCCAATGCCACTTAGAATGCACTTGGAAGGAGCTCTGAATTTTTTTAATTAAACCAATAAAATACTTGATAGTGATATAAGTAGTAAAGATTAAGGTGATGACCCAGTGAGGGAGAGAGAAAAAGAGAGAGGGATAGATGGTTGCAATATACCCAATATATTTAGATTAGCGGACAGCAATAAAACAAGAGCCAATGTAATGGTTTGAATGTTCAACTGCAACCCTGGAAGCCAGGGTTCAAAGCTTTGCTTGACCATGAAAACCCACTGGGTGACTTTAAACAAGGCACAGTCCTGCCGAGAAATCCCTGTGATTGGTTTGTCTCAGGGTCTGAGACCTGCAGATCCTCCAAATTTTATTTATTTTATTTATTCAATCTTATATTCCGCTCCTCCCTGCAGGCTTGGGACGGATCACAACATACAATACAATATACAGTGCATAGTAAAAACATAGAAAAACATACAATAAAAGACATAGCATAAAACAGTTGTCTCAGTAAAAAGTCCACAGGCTCCCATGGATTCCTTGGACGTAGTGTTAAAACATGCCAGGCCAGACCAAATTAATTGAAGGCCAGTCTAAAGAGGGCGGTCTTACAAGCCCTCCGAAAAGGGGCCAGCTCAGGGATCGCTCGAGTATCCATGGACAGCAAAGGGTCCAATTGGACACCTAAGCTCTTAACAACGGATGACGGGCTAAGTTGCTCGCCATCCAGAGTAGGCAACCGGCACTCATTCAGCCCAGGGCGACCGGGCCACAAGATCTCCGTCTTCGATGGGTTCACCTTGCAGCTATCCAGTCACGGCTTCGAGGCATTGATGGAAACAATCGGGTACGGAGTCCAGTCTGCCGTGCATTCTCAGCAGAAGCTGGGTGTCATCAGCGTACTGATAACACTCCAGACCAAAGTCGCGGGCCAGCTGGGCCAGGGGGCGCATATAGATGTTGAACAATAAAGGGGAGAGGATGGCCCCTTGGGGGACCCCACAACTTAATGGGAGCCTCCCGGAGACCTCCCCCCCCCTCTCCATGCGTTGTCCCCGATCCTGGAGGAAGGAGGCCACCCATTTAAGGGCAGTCCCCCTAACCCCAGTCACGGCTAGACGGTGGGTTAACAATGCATGATCTACTGTATCAAACGCTGCTGTTAGATCTAACAAAACAAGCAGGGCTGATCCACCCTGGTCCAGCTGGCGGCGAAGTTGGTCTGTAATGGCGACAAGCACGGTCTCCGTCCCATGCCCAATACGGAAGCCGGACTGGAAGGGATCGAGTCCAGCTGTGTCGTCGAAGAACCACTGCAGCTGATCCGCTGCTGCTCTCTCAATTACCTTGCCTAAAAATGGCAAGTTGGAAACAGGTCGGTAATTGGAGGGAGCCGAAGGGTCTAAATTCGGCTTCTTCAGCAGCGGTCTTACCATAGCCTCTTTCAGTCCCCTTGGGAACACTCCTTGCTCAAGGGAGCTGTTGATAATCTTTCCCAGGGGGCCTTGTAACCCCTCCCGGCAGGATCTAACAAGCCAGGAGGGGCACGGGTCGAGGGAGCAGGTAGTTGGTCTAGCTGCAGCAAGTAGCTTATCGACAGCTGCTGCGTCCAGCGGTTGGAATCGGGTGAAGGTGGACCCGCCGAGTGGCGGCGGAGTCTCGAGTTCACATACTGTATCAAAAGTGGCTGGGATATCCCGGCGGAGGGTCAAGATTTTGTCGACGAAATAGTTCTGAAATGCCTCAGCTGTTGGAGCCAAACCCCTATCGTTTGGGACAGTCGGAATTGTTGTCAATGACCGAATTATCTTAAAAAGTTGAGCTGGGCGTGAACTGGCTGACTCTATCAAGGAAGAGTAGTGGACTTTTTAAGCTTCCTTAATAGCTTGCTCATAGACGTCTTTAAATTGTCTATAAGCCAATCTCGATGCTCCGTCACGGAGGTCCCGCCACACGTCCTCTAGCAGTCTCTTCCTCCGCTTCATCGCCCGCAGCTCCTCGGTAAACCAAGGCGAGCGATTTCTACGGGGGATGAGAGAGCATCTGGGGGTGATCTCGTATAGGGCAGCGGAGAGGCAGATGTTCCAGCGTTCCACTTGCCCATCGACTGAGTCGCTGGGGAGTTCCAAATCCCTCAGAGCATTCAGGAACCTAGTGGGTTCCATAAGTCTCTTTGGGCGAACCAGAATTGGTTCGGCACCCTTACCGGGTGGAGGGGCCACTTCGAGACGGACTTCCAGGACACTGTGGTCCGACCATGGAACCTCCATTATGGAGGTTAGGATCACCTGAATTCCGGCCGCGAAGATCAAGTCCAGGGTGTGCCTGGCCTGGTGAGTGGGACCGGTCTTGCAAAGTGAGAGTCCTAGCATCTCCATGGAGGACACTAGGTCCATGGCTGCTGTTGAAGGGGAGGCGGTATCAGCGTGGACATAGAAGTCCCCCAAAACAATCAGTTTAGGGAACCTCAATGCCCACTCCGAAACCACCTCCAGCAGCTTAGGCAGGCTCCCTGTTGGTGCGTTGGGTGTTCGGTACACCAACAAGAAGGCTACACTCTCACTAAGGTCCCACACCAGACCCGCACACTCAATTCCTGGAATGTTCACAGTCGGAATTGTCCTGGAATTAAAATGGTCTCGGCTGAGAATGGCCACCCCCCCCCCTGTCTCTCTGTCCTCATCTGGTAACTGGCAACGAACCCTGGTGATGTCAACTCGTGCATGAGGACCTCGTCCCCCTCCTGTAGCCATGTTTCAGTGAGACAGGCCAGATCTACCTTTCGTTCCAGGAGGAAGTCCCTAATGGTCCCCGTTTTATTCCGCACGGATCTAGCGTTCGCCAGTACCAGAATTGGAGGAGAGATAGTTGGAGACTCCCCATCTGAGCGCCTGGGGATAGCTCGTAGGTCAGAAGGGGGGCGAGCCTTTCCTCAGCTCCCCCTCCTTCTCTCATAAGGCCTACGTCTACCGTCCCTGTTACCCCTCCCCGAGATCACTGATATTTCCCGCCCCTGCACACCTTCCACCAATGAGTCACTTAAGTGTCTGGTCTTCTGCCCACCCTGTGAAAAAGGGGAGTGTTTCGGTTTAGTCCGTCACAACTTTGGCTAAATCGGCCCGGGGGGAGGGGTAAGTTTACAAGACTCCCACCTTCAACCCCTAAAGGTTTTTGATTTGACCATATAAGTAATGGTTTCGGATCCAAGGATGATAAAGGATTAGGACCGATATTCAACCCTACATCAAGGGGTACAGTCCTAATTCCGGGGGTGGAGCCGGTGGAGTGCCTCCGGCCCCAACTATTAAACCCCAGACCCCAGAAGGTCCTGGATCTGAATGTCATTCTCTTTGTTTTCACTGAGGACCTGATGGAACAATCCGCTCCAAGAGCAGTTTCTCCTCTGCCCTCAGATGATAGACCATATCCCTGGATTACTTCTTCCTGGGTGGATTGCTGCCCACTAGCAAGTGAGGTTCCTAGATCTTTCAAGTCCTCCGATGGCTGGGGAGGCAATAGTGGGAACCTCAGATGATCCTGTAGAGGCTCAATCTGCAGGACTGGTGGAGTTGATGGCATTCCTCTAGCCTGACGGTGGCGCTGGTGTCCTTTCCCTTGCGAGGTGGAAGAGGGCGGGACTTCCGCTCCGGCACAGGACGCGCCGGAAGGAGGCGGAGTTTGAAGTGAGCTGCCTCCCTTGCGTCCGTGCTGGTGACGCTTGCGTCTCTGGCGGCGTTTCCGCCTCCTTCCTCCCACCTCTGGAGGGTAGGGAGCGGATCGCTCACCCGTCGTCGCTCTCGAGCCGTCATCAAGCGCATCACACTGGGGGATGGCCAGCAAAGAGCTCCTTTTCCGCCGGCGGCTTTGGTGTCGCGTGCGCCTGCGCTTTGGCACTTCTCCTCCCATCTCCAGTGGGGTGGGGGGAGACGTGTGCTCTCCTAGCGCGTCCTCAAGGCCACGCGCCATCTTGCTTCGAGCCTCCAGCTCTCTCCTGGCTGGAAGCGACAGCGATGGGCGCCTCGGCCGAAGACCCTCTCTCCACTTCAGGACCTGCTCTATGTCAAAGAACTCTTCCTCCTCCAATGCTGCTTTCAAATCATGGGGGAAACAACACTGGATAAGGGGAGCCCTAGGATTGGGACCTTCCGTAAGGCCCAGGATTTTTGATAAAATCCTTATAGCTATGGAAGGGACTTTCCTGCAGAGATTTCTGAATGGTAAAAAGAATATACAAAGGAGGCCCTGCAGTTCTGGACAGTAACATTGCATTTATCTTTTGCCTTTTTAATCCTGTTGTATTGGGTCTTCAGGAGGTTTATTAATGCATATCTTTCAAAGGAGAGAAGAAGTTGATATGTAAACAAGATCATTTATTTCCTTTTCCCTCATGACTCCAAATTACTGATTCCCTGGCACTGCCTCGGCAGAATCAATAAACATAAATGGTCTCTGTGGCAGTAGTTTCTTTGCTATGTGGTTGCATTGTTAATTTAGAGAGTCGTATTTGATATGCCTGGCATTCAATTTGATGTGTTTTCTGTTGCTTTCTAGGGTGGATGGCAAGTATGGTTTCTGTTCTACATCAGAAATGGTTCCCAAAACAATTTGGATTCATCATTGCTTCATTGTAACTTCTTTTGTTAACAGGGCTTGACCTGCCATTAGACTCGGGGTACATCTACACAATGTGATACAAGACCGATAATCTTTAGTACATTTTGATATAACACTGTGTAGAAATAGCTACTGAAATTATTTGACACTGTGTTTCTAAATGTTCTAAGTTTCCAAATCCTTTCAAGATTTAGCAGTTTTTCCTGCTGCGGTTGTTCACTGAATGGGGAGAATGAGTGCAATTGATGCCAGGCAATATGCAATAACCTTGTTCTAGGCACTGGCCATGAGTCCACAGCAAGTAAGCAGCAGCTGAGCAACATTTTGGTGGAAAATGGGAATAATTGAGGTTCTCATGTTTTCACTTAGCTGTTGAAATACCCATGAGTGAGAGCCAACATGATGTAATGGTTTGACCACTGAACTACAGTTTTGGCAACCAGGATTCAAATTCCTGCTGGGTGAGTTTGGTCAAGTCACACACTTTCAGCCTCTGAGGAAGGCAAAGGAAACCTCCCCTCTGAACAAATATTGCCAAGAAAATACTGAGAAAAATTGTCTTCAGGTTGTCATGAAACAGAAGAAACCTAAAGGCACACAATAACAAAGTTACTGGCATGCATTCAATAATACGATGAAAGGGATTTGACAGAATGCCTTTGGTGTATTCTGAGGTATTTGTTTTGAAGTCAGAGAATATGTGTCAACTCCTTTCATCCCCTGTATATTTGTCTTCATCTTATTCTTCACTTTCCCATCTGAATAGAAATATCTTGACAGAAGATCTGCAAGCAGACCTGGAAGCTGTTTGTAGCTGTACACTAGCAACAGGGCAAGTCTTCTAGGGCAGTGTTTTTCAACCTTTTTTTGAGCTGCGGCACATTTTTTACATTTACAAAATTCTGTGGCACACCACCAACCAAAATGACACAAAATGACACTCTAACACAGTAATACATATAGTTAATATGTTTTTAAATGTATTTATACACTCAGTGTGAAACCTGGACCTGTTTCGATGAACACAACATAGATATCTTGGCAGGAATGGCAGAAAGAGACTAACTTCCCAGACAGAACTCCCATAATCAAGAGAGAATATTATAAGAGTTTGGTGGGCATTGACCTTGGGTGTTGGAGTTCATCTATATCCAGAGAGCACTGTGGACTAAAACAATGTTGAATCAGGACCAAACTTGGCATGAATGCTCAATATGTCCAAATGTGAACACAGATGGAGTTTGGGGAAAATAGACCTTGACATTTAGGAGTTACAGTTTCTGGGATTTATAGTTAACACACAATCAAAGAGCATCCTGAACTTTTGTAACAATGGAATTGAACCAAACTTGGCATATGAGAGAGGCCCGGCTGACAAAGACCCGACGGAGAGCCTTCTCTGTGGTGGCCCCTGTGATCTGGAATACACTTCCGCCTGCTCTCAGGGCCACATCGGCCCCAGCCAGATTCCTGTCCGACTTGAAAACTTGGCTCTTCTGCCAGGCGTTTGGGGATTGACTAGATAACCTTGGAGGCTGGGCCCTTTATGGTTCTCTGTATCTGTGTTTTTAATTGATGTACCTGTGTTTTTTAAATGATGTAAGTCGCCCGGAGCACCAACGGTGGAGGGCGACTCACAAGAAATAAAGTTATTATTATTATTATTATTATTATATTGAACTCTCATTACCAACAGAAAGTACTGAAAGGGTTTGCTTGGGAATTGACCTTGGGTTTGGAAGTTGTAGTTCACCTACACCCAGAGAGCACCGTGGACTCAAACAATGTTATGTTATGTTGTTGTTTGTTTTCTATCCAGAATCACAATGTTGGAAGGAGGCTCACCACTTTAAGGTCCCTAAAACAGGCATGGGAAAACTTCGGCACTGTGGGTGCTTTGGACTTCAACTCCCACCATTCCTAACAGCCTGAGGACCTTTCCTGCTTAAGTGGCTGAGGGTGAAAAAGGAAAAGGGCCTGAGGCTGCTAAGAATGGTGGGAGTTGGAGTCCAAAACACCTGGAAGGTCCAAGTTTGCCCATGCCAGCTTTCGACAGAGACCTCTTTCTCCCCCTTCGCGCCCTTTCTTCCCCCTCCTGCCGAACACTTACTTTTTCTTCTACATTGCTGCTTCTGCCACCATTTTGATCTGAGGGAGCAGCGTGAGCGTGTTCAGGAGGGATGGGGGAGGGAGGAAGACGTGACCTGTGCGGGCGCTACTGCGCAGACTCACCCCAGAGCAAAGCGAGGCAAAGCGAGCAGAGCGAGGCTGGGAAGAAGGGAGTCCAAGTGAAGAACAAGTGTTCAGCAGGAGGGGGAAGAAAGGGTATTGGAGGTTCCAATTTCTCACGGAACACCTGATGATTGCTCACAGCACACTAGTGAGCCACGGCACACTGGTTGGGAAACACTGTTCTAGGGCACCTTTCACACAGCTGAATAAAATCCCACATTATCTGATTCAAACTGGAATATATTGCAGTATGGACTCAGATAACTCAGTTCAAAGCAGATATTGTGGTATTTTCTGCCTTGATATTCTGGGTTATATGGTTGTGTGGAAGGGCCCTAGGTTTCATTCTTAAGCTCTTGGTGCTTGTGAGAATCTCCACACTGCCCTTTATTCCAGGATCTGATCCCGGATTATCTGCTTTAAACTGTAATATATGAGTCTCCACTGCCAGATAACCTGGGATAAACAGATAATCAGGGTTCAGATTGTGTGATAAAGGGGCAGTGTGGAAGGACCCTAAGAATCTTTTAATAAGGTGTGTGGGTGTTGTAATTTTCGGGCTTCCCAATTTAATTGACTGGAACATTCATGCAGTAAGCACAGAGTTTGGACGTGGCTAGATAGATACAATTAACTACAGTAATGATTTGCAGTTAATTCACTTTTCCCACAAATGTCTATATAACTACACTGTCTTGTGATTGTAACTGAGTGAGGGGTAACAATACTTGTTTTGAGGTATAACAGCATCTTTGTATTTATTTTTACAGTTAGGATAAGGGTAGCTTCATTAAAGGCATTGGAGAAATATTGTCATATGGTTCAAATATTGTCCAGTACTATGCCTTGCATGTTGTATTGCAGGTAGGTGGGGGATGAAGTAATGATGAAATGGATAGGAGAACAATGTGTTTTCTTGCAGAATTTGTTCAGAGAGTTATTTCCCTTTTCTTCTTGTAAGGTTGGGAGACTGCCATGGCTAAGTGAGGATTCAAAACCTGGTCTCCAGAGTCATAGTCATAGTTCAGCAGTTGAACCACTATACAGTGTGTGTGTGTGTGTGTGTGTGTGTGCATGTGTGTGTGCACACATGTGTGCGTGTGTTTGTGCCTTCATGTCTCCTGTAGAGTTATGATGACCCTACGAATTTCATAGGGTTTTCTTAGGCAAGAAATAGTCTGAGCTGGTTTTGTCAGTTCCTTCTTCTGAAATAAAGTCATTTCCTCTGAAATATTGGCATTCATTGGTCATCTCCCACCTAAGTACTAACCAGGGTTGACCTTGCTTAGCTTCCAAGATTACACAGGATCCGGTACCCACTTTTCTCTAAACCGCAAGGCTATTTTTGGAATTTGTGAGGCTATTTTAATTTTTATTCAAAATTGCCCTCTATTCTATTAAATCAGGAAGCCAGAAATGACTTGACTTCTGGTTTACTCTCTGGTTCCGATTTGCAGTTTTGTAAGATATATAGAACTCTGATCTAGAGAATATTTATGGGAATGAATGAAAGCAAATAAATATAAAATTTTATAGCTCATGCTATGGTGATAATCTGGGCATTATATATATGAGCTGGTGGTATTTTACTCATCTTGCTTGCTATGTGTACATTCTGCCCATATGGGAAAATGTCTTTCATGGTTTGAAATAAGTCAGATCAGTAGTGATAAGAATAAATTCTCATTCTCGTGTCTCGTAGGTTACAGATTCCTTCAGCTCTTCACACAACATAACTAGTGATTAATCCTCCTCAAGTATAATATTGAATATAGCTGTATCAAAATCCCATCCATTAGTGTAAAAAGTATCCTGATTGCCTAGAATATTCAGTGTTGTACTGACAGGTTTTATATAATAAAAGAGATTAGTGCTCCTGTATTTTTTCAGAAGTGAAGAATAAAGAATCACATTTCACTTTAAGAAGAAGAATTGGGATTGTGTAAAATAGGTCAAAGATGTATTTAATTTCAAAGTGGATTTGATGTGGGTGAGAGAATTAACATTTTCAGAACTCAGGTAACCGTGGGGCGTGGCTGTCATGAAATAATTACACACAAGGGGTTATAGGCATCCACTCTTATTAATGCTAGAGGGATCTGATTAACACAAGATAATTAAAGCATCTTTAGTAGATGCATTGACTGAAAATGGAAAGTGAGAAAATTAATCTCCGAGCCTAATACTGGGGTTTGGGCTCATTTCTTTGTCTTTTGCTTCCCCGGAGTTCACATGGCATCTTCAGACACTGATTTGAGACATTTTAACCCAGTGACTACAATACTTCAGATTATCCACTTGTTATCTGCCTGTTTCCATGCTCTTCTGCAATTTTACTTTTCTAGGGGCCATTAAAGCAAACTAGCAACTATTTACTCAGAGCCTTTAATTGTATATTAAGATAGATAGTTTGATGTCTTTGTATGTATAATGCATTTGAGAATGTTTATCCTGCCCCTCTTTTCCAAAGAAAGCTCATAGCAGTTAAATAAATCAATAAATCTACATTTCGCAGTGCAATACAATACAATCAGAATGCCAGATATCATAGATGTGTACTTACATATCTTTACAAATGTGTGTTTCAAAACAGGCTGTTTAAAAATAGATCTCATAGATGAAAAGAGGGAAACAAAGAGCCATTTGAATTTACAGTCTATCTATAGATGGAACAGTCTTTTGAAATGTATGGCAGTAGTCAGTTTCACAGTGTTAAGCAACTTGCTACTAAGTCCTTGTTTTTAGGGAGTGGTGGATTCAATTTACTATATATATCTGAGTATAAATCTAGTTTTTCAGTCCTTTTTAAGCTGAAAAAAACCGTCTCCTTCTCTCTCGGTGCAGCACATGCCTTCCTCTCCCTTTTTCTCAGTGCCAGTCTTTCCCACTTTTCCTTATTCATATTTGCAGAGCATTTCCCCAAAATGTATAGTTAAAATGAACTGTGGTGATTATTGGAAGAATTTGAAATTAGCTAATTGATTAATCTGGTAAATTATTAAATTCTTAGATTTTCTCCAATATGTCACTCGGTTTCCAGATTATCGGTAAAGCTGTTCTGATGCTATAACATGTACATTATTTTAGGTCATTAGTGTATGTTAGAGTGGCTCAACCAAAACATTTTTAGTAAAAAAAATCCTAGTCTTAATTTCACTGTCTGATCTTTGCAGCCAGCTACCTATTATTGCCTTGCATTTTAAGCAGTATTGGTTCCAGGATTAAACACTGTGGTCCCCTCATAGAGACGTCACACAGACTTCCTCTGGATAGAAAACAATCCTTCTAAAACCCCTTATTTAAACTGCTTCAGATAAGTGACAGGAGTTATCTATTTCTCCCTACCTCCACCAAGTCTAG